>PVLA01010388.1:10393-63990 GCA_004027455.1 Hydrochoerus hydrochaeris | reverse complement strand
AGTAGACACAAATGAAAGAACAGAGGAACCCAGAGAAAGGAGAGAAGCCTTTGATGAAGAATATAAACAAAACCTAGAATATATGAAACAGATCCAAAGAGAATATCAGGAAATTAAAAACTCCATTGAAACCTGGCAAAACCTTTTAACAGAAACTAAAGACAAACTTTCAAAACTTGAAGATAGATTTGCAAAGTATGTTGTGAAAGGAAGGATCTCTTAAAAATAACAAGGAACCAGGAAACAACAATAGAGGCTAGAAGATGACAAGAGGATTTATAACCTAAAAATAAAATATGTGAATGAAGATGCAGCAACAAATACAAATGAAATAAAAAGTCTATTCACAGAAATAATTAAAGAAAACTTCCCAAACATAGGTAACGGAAGTGAAGTTGAGATAAATGAGGCATATTGAACTCCAGCCAGCTACAACCCAAACAGATCTACACCCAGACATATAATAATCAGGATCCCAGAAATACATCACAAGAACAGAATATTAAAAGTGATCAGAGAAAAGAAACAGATTACCTATAAAGGAAAACTCATCAAAATCACAGCAGACTTCTCAATGCAAACCATCAAATCACAAAGAGCTTGGAGCGAAATATTCCAAGCCCTGAAAGAAAATAACCTCCAACACAGATTCATGTACCCTGAAAAACTGTCTCTCAAAATTAATGGAGAGACAAGATACTTCCACAACAAAGAGAAACTGGGAGAGTTTGTGACCACCAATCCAACCCTGCAAATCATATTGAAGGACATTCTAGAGAGAGAGAAGAAAATCACCAGGGTTCCAGGAATAATGGCAGAAAGGCTTCAAAGAAAGGGGCAGACAGTGGAATGAAGGAAAAAAGCAAACAAATAACAACAGAAAAATAGCATGGCAGAGATAAAACAGAGAAGATTGGTTACATCACTGTTTTATCTTGACTGATTTTATTTGAATCTGATATGCTTGAGATTGTCGAGTCTGAGAGTAGGGGCAACTACTCTGAAGATGACAGGACTCAATAGGATACCCATTCTGGTTTGATTGTTATCTGCCTTTGAAGTCCTATAATGTCTCCAATGTTTAGATTTTATTAAAAATGTAAAGCAATGCTAAGTTTATATTATATTTGACGATATAGACAATTTTATGGAAAATAACTAGAGACATCATAGTGACTACCGTAGATCACCTAATGTTGTGTTTTTGTATGTTCTTTTCATCTCGTGTTTCTCTAGGAATTTGTATTGCTGACTTGTTTTGATTTGTTTCTCCCTCTAATACAGAAAGGCTAGGTATATGTGTAGAGACTTATACATATGTAGAACTTCTAAGTAGTTTATGAGAATGGATTATCATTATTGTAAAGAAAAAAAGGAAAAGAGAATATTCTAAAGGATGTAACTGCATGTATGTTTGAGTGTGTGGAATTAATAACCATGTTGCTAAAATTTTAGTTGGATGGATAAGCAAAATTGACTGCAGTCTCACTGTTTTGATATCCACTTTGTAGACTTTAGTTTTGTAACTTGAACAATTGCATCTAAGAGGAAAGTATATAATTATCAACTAGTGATTTTTACTGGTTACTATTTTTGTTTTTGTTTTGTTTTGTTTTGTTTTTGAGATTTTGTATTGTTTCTGCCCTCTTTCTGTTTCAAAATTTTTTCTTTAAATAAAACAATTTTTAAAAAAGCAAGAGGAGGAAAATAAAGTGCTCTAAAAGAGATAACTCTATGTATACTTAAGTGTGTAGGATTGATAACCATGTTACTAAGTTTTTGTTGGATCAGTGAACAGAAATGTTTGTAGCCTCACTGTTTGAATGTCCACTTTGTATGCATTAATTTTGTAACTTGAACAACTATATCCAGGAAGACAATATGTAATGTATCAAATAGTGATTTCTTACAGTTTTTTTGAAATTCTGTATTGTTTCTGCCCCTTTTTCTGTTTTTCCCCCCCTTTAAATAAAATTTTAAAAAAATAAACAAAATACACATTCCTCTCAGCTGCACATGGAACATTCTCCAAAATAGACCATATATTATCCCATAAAACATTCTTAAGTAAATGCAAAGGTATTGAAATCATCCCATGCAAAATATCTGACCATAGTGCACTGAAATTGGAAATTAATGGCAAAAGAAATTGCAAAATCTGCATAAATACATGGAAATTAAATAACAACCTTCTGAGCCATCAGTGGGCTACAGATGACATTAAAGAAGAAATAAATCAATAACCACAATTCAATGAAAATGCAGAAACAATATAGTGTAACCTGAGGGATGCAATGAAAGTGGTCTTAACAAGGAAATATATAGCAATAAATTGTCATATCAAGAAAACAAAAGAATAAACCACCTAACGTTTCATCTCAAGCTTCTAGAAACAGAAGAGCAAGTTAAACCCAAAGCTAATAGAAGAGAGGAAATTGTAAATATTAGAGCAGAAATCAATGCAATTGAAACTAAAAAAAAACAATAAAGAGAAATAATGAATCAAAAAGCTGTTTTTGAGTGAATAAACAAAATTGACAAACCCCTAGGTAACATTATCAAGAAAAAGAAAGAAATAAAACCCAAATTCATGCAATAAGGACTGAAAAGAGAGAAATTACTACAGATCCCATGGAAATCCAAAACATCATGAATACCTACTTTGAAAATCTCTACTCACATAGAGTGGAAAACAGAGGAAATGGACAGATTTCTAGAAAAATATGAACTACCAAAGCTCAACCAAGGAGATATAGCAATTTTGAACAACCCAATATCAACTAATGAAACTGAAAATAAAATTGAAAACTTACCAACAAAGAACAGCCCATGTCCTGATGAATTCAAAGCTGAATTCTACAAGAAATTTGGAGAAATTTTGACACCAATACTCCTTAAACTCTTTAATGAAATTGAAAGGGAAGCAATCCTCCCTAACTCATTCCTGGAGGCAAGTATTTGTCTGATACCAAAACCAGGGAAAGACCCAACCAAAAAGGAGAACTGTAAGCCAATGTCACTAAAGAACATTGATGCAGATTCTCAATAAAATACTGGCAAATAGAATGCAGCAAATCATCAAGAAGATTATACATCATGACCAAGAGGGATTTATCCCAGTAATGCAGGAATGGTTTAACACACACAAATCAATAAATGTAATACGCCACTTCAACAGAGCTACAGACAAAAATCCCATCATGTCAATAGACACAGAAAAAGGTTTTGATGAAGTCCAACACATGTTAATGATAAAAACCCTTCAGAAACTCCGAATACATGGTGTCTACCTCAAACTTATAAAGGCCATCTATGACAAACCAACAGCCAACATTATACTAAATGCATAAAAACCAAAAGCTTTCACTCTAAAATCAGGAACAAGACAAGAATCTCCACTATCACCACTCCCATTCAATACAGTTCTGGAAATACTGGCCAGGGCACTCAGACAAGAGAAAGCAATAAAAGGAATAAAGATAGGAAAGCAAGAAGTTAAATTATCACTATTTGCAGATGATATGCTACTGTATATAGAAGACCCAAAAACTCCATTAAAAGAGTACTAGAGGTAATAAACAAATTCAGCAGTGTAGCTGGATAAAAAGTCAGCACCCAAAAATCAATAGCATTCCTGTACAAAAAGAAAAACTCACCAAGAGAGAAATTGTGGATCTATCACCCTTCACAATAGCATCTAAAATAATGAAATATTTAGGAATCAACCTAAGAACGTAAAAGAACTATATGTTGAAAATTGTGCTATACTTAAAAAGGAGATTGAAGAGGATATTAGAAAATGGAAGGATATTCCTTGCTCTAGGTTAGGAAGAACGAACATTGTGAAAATGGTGATACTCCCAAAATTGTTATACAGATTTAGTGCAATCCCAATCAAAATACCATTGACATACCTCAAAGGTCTAGAGAAAACACTCTTAAAATTCATTTGGAAACAGAAGAAACATAGAATAGCAAAGGCAATTCTGGACAACAAGGGCAAGGGAGGAGGAATCTCAATTCCTGACTTGAAACTATACCACAAAGCCACAGTGATAAAATCAGAATGGTACTGGCAAAGAAATAGACCTGAGAATCAATGGAACAGATTAGAAGATGCAAACACAACTAAAAGACACTCAAACACCTGATATCTGACAAATGGGCTAAACATGTTCACCAGAAGAAGGATAGCCTCTTTAGTGGTGTTGGAAAAATTGGCTGTCCACATGCCGAAGATTGAAACTAGATCCATGCCTATCACCATGCACAAAACTAAAGTCTAAATGGATCAAAGACCTCAATATTAAAACAGAAACACTAAATCTACTGGAAGACAAGGTAGGCAGAATTCTTGGAGATATAGGGGTAGGCAGAGAATTCATGAACAAAACACAAACGGCACGGGAAACTCTTCAAAGAATCAACAAATGGGATCTCATATTATTGAAAATTTTCTGCACTTCAAAAGAAATCACCAACAGAGTGAAAAGAAAACCTACAGAATGGGAATGAATTTTAGCCAGCAACCCCCCAAAGGACTTATATCCAGAACATATAAAGAATTGAAAAACATCAAACACCCAAAATTCAAAGACCCTCTCCAAAAATGGGCATCTGAGATGAACAAACAATTCTCTGATGAAGATATACAAATAGCAAATAAATACTTGAAGAAATGTTCACCATCACTGGTCATTCAAGAAATGCAAATTAAAACAACACTGAGATTTCATCTTACTCCAGAAAGAATAGCTGCCATCTAGAAATCAACTGATAACAAATGTTGGCGAGGCTGTGGGGGAAAAAGGAATACTGCTCCACTGTTGGTGGGAATGTAGACTGGTGATTTCCTATGGAAATCAGTATGGAGAATTCTCAGAAGACTAGGATTGGAAGCTCCATTCAATCCAGCTATTCCCCTCCTGGGTAGTTTCTCAGAAGAACTTAAAATTTCATATCATAGAGATATATGTGCACCCATGCTCATAGCAGCACAATTTGTAACAGCTTAATGTTGGAAACAACCAAGATGCCCATCAACTGCAGAGTGGATGAAAGAGATGTGGTATTTTTATACAATGGAATATTACTCAGCTATAAAAAGATGATCTTGAGGCCTTTATAGGTAAATGGAGACAACTTGAGACTATCCTCATAAGTGAAATAAATAAGAATCATATTTATAAATATCACATTGTGTCTCTAGTGTAAAAAGTAATAAGAAATGTAGGAGTAATAAAACCCAAAATATGTAATTGCTATTGTAAAAAAAAGAGGAAAAGAAAGTGCTCTAAGGGATATAACTGCATGTATGTTTAAGTGTGTAGGATTGATAAACATATTATTAAGTTTTTGTTGGATCATTGAACAGAACTGTTTGTAGTCTCACTGTTTGAATGTCCACATTATATGCTTTAATTTTGTAACTTGAACAACTATTTCTAAGAGGACAATGTTTTATTTATCAACTAGTGATTTCTTATTGTTTATTTTTTTTAAATTCTGTATTAATTCTACACTTTTTATGTTTTTCTTTTTTTTCTACTTTAAATGGAATTTTTTTTAGTTTTTAAAAAATTTTAAAAATAAAAAATAAAATATTTTTAAAACTTTTTAATATATATTGACTGTCCCTGAAATATATCTTTACCCATATTTTTAATACATATTATTAATTACATAATGATGATTAATATTATTTTCCTAATGTTATAATAGTAAGTACAGTCAGCAATCAATGTCTGTGGATTTCACATCCATGGATTCAATCAATCATGGATCAGAAATATTTGGTGACAAGAGGTTCTGAACTCCACCCAGCCAAGCACAAGGCCTTAGTGCCATACTCCATTCTAGCCACATGGAAGATCTAAGCTCTGCCCAGCCCAGTGCCCCAATACAATCCATTCAGGAATGACCAGCCAGCCTCACATGTCCCAGAGATACCAAGCTCTACCCAGCCCAGAGCCCCAGAGCCATCCATCAGGAAGCAACCAGCCTAGGCAACAAGTCCTAAACATTTCAAGCTCTGCCCATCACAGTGCAAGGCTATGGCTCCATAATTCTGGGATGCATACTAGCTAGTCATGTGGGTATCTGAGGATCAAAGCTCTGACAGCCTAGCATCCCAGTACAATCCATCAGGAGGGTACCTGACCAGCCACACAGATCCCAGAGAAAAATGACATAATGAAAGAGCAAGATGCAGTCTCAGTCCTCCAGCCTAATGAGAATAAACCCAGAAGATACTGAAATAGAAGACATTGGAAATCACACAACTCACTTTCTGAAATGATGGCAACTGAAAGAAGCAAACAACTCCAGGGAGCTAGAGAGGAAATCAGATCTGAAATAATCTCCCAGGTAAAGACAAAATGACAAACTTATAAAAGAAATGTTGAGAGTATCTAAAGAAGATATAGATAAAAACATGGAGAAACATAAGAAAATGATGGAAACCTTTAATGATCAATATAAGACAATTAGAATGCATGAAACAGATTCAAAGTGATATTCAGGAAATCAAAATTCCACTGAAAGCTGGCAAAACCACTTTAATGAAGCTTGATAGATTCTCAGACCTTGAAGACAGGATGGAAGCTTATGATCATGAAAGAATAGATCTCTTAAAAATAACAAAGAACCAGAAAACAATACTTCAACAGCCGCAAGATGATACAAAGAGAAAAAATATAAGATTGAAAGGTGTCAATGGCCAGCGACCACCAAGCAGCCAGCGGGACCCATATTCCAGGTTTGGGCCCTGACCCCATTTTCTGGAGGAATCCCAGAGCATGGAAAGGGACTTTGAACCTGCTACCAGGCAGTAAGACCATGTGCTGCATCCCAGACCACCCTGGGTTGCACACAGGGGCAACGGCCCAACTGGGCCACACTCAGCAAACACCAAGCAGCGAGCGGGACCCATATTCCAGCCTCAGGCCCTGACTGCACACACTGGTGGAATCCCAGAACACAGAAAAAACTTAGAAATTAGCTCCCAGACAGCAAACCTTGGACTACAGTAGATTAAATGTGCCAGTATGGTGAGTATGCCCCTAAAATAGAGGTGTACAGTGGGTGAATAGGGCCAGTAGTAAAGCCTCCTCAAACTAACTGTAAGAACTTGGTGAGTCTGAAAAGAGTGTGGGTGACACCCTCCTACACACAGAAAACATCAGGCAGGGTGAAAATGGCAAAACAAAAAAGAAAAATGCAGTCTCAAACATCTAGTCCACCAGAAGCAAGTACAGGAGATATTGAAATAGGGGACTCCAAAAGTAACACACCAGGAATCTCTCAAATGGTAGCAAGTGAAATAAAAAAAAACTCCATGAGGCCATAGAGGAAATCAAATTAGAAGTACTCTCCCATGTAAAGACAAAAATAACAAACTTAGTAAAGGAGTTGTTGAACACAGCTAAAGAAGAAATGGGGAAAAAATACAGGAGCATGGGAAACTGATTGAAACCTTGAATAAACAATATAGAAAACATACAGAATTCATGAAACAAACTCAAAGAGATATCCAAGAAACAAAAGTTTCTATTCAAAGTTTGCAAAACCACTTAATGAAGCTGAGGATAATTTTTCAGACCTTGAGGACAGGATCACAATTAGTGATCGGGAAAGGACATAACTTTTAAAAATAACAAAGAAGCATTAAGTGACAATCCAACAGCTTCAAGATGATGCCAAGAGAAAAAAATATGACATTGATAGGCATCAGTGAAGAGGCAGGAGTCAATGCAAATGATGTAGCCAAAATATTCACAGAAGTAATGGAAAAAAATTTCCCAAACATGGGGAAAGAATCTGATATGCAGATAAGTGAGGCATATAGAATGCCAAACAGTCACAATCAACATAAACCACACCCATACACATAATAATTAAGATCTCAGACATGCAGCATAAAAACAGAATACTAAAAGCTGTCAGAGAAAAGACACAACTCACCTACCAAGAAAAGCCCATTAGAATCACAGAAGAATTTTCAGCACAAACCCTCAAGTCAAGAAGAGCTTAGAGTGAAGTATTTCAAACCCTGAAAGAAAACAACTTTCAGCCCAGACTGATGTACCCAGAAAAATCTTCATTAAATTTTAATGGGGAAACAAGATACTTCCATGACAAAGAACAACTGAAGAAATTCATGTCCACCAAACCAAATCTAGAAAGAGTACTGAAAGACATACTACACAGAGGTAAAAATGACCACAATCCCCAAAACAACAACAGAATGAAACCACCAGGTGGGAGAAGCAATTAAATAAAGGGAAAAGCAGAAAGCAAACAACTGGAACATAACATGGCAAAGCCAAGCCAGTACATATCAGTGATATCCATAAATGTAAGTGGCCTCAATTCACCTATAAAAAGAAATAGACTGACAGAAAGGATCAAGAAACAGGATCCCACAATATGCTGTATACAAGAAACACATCTCACCCAAAAGGAAACTCATAGATTAAAAGTCAAAGGATGGAAACCAGTATTCCATGCAACAGGAACCCAGAAAAAAGCAGGGGTAACTATGCTAATTGCAGACAATGTGAAGTTCAAACCTAAAACAATTAAAAGAGATAAAGAAGGTCACTACATACCCATTAGTGGAAAAATTCAAGAGGAAGAACTAACAATTATAAATATATATGCACCAAATACAGGAGCACCC
Organism: Hydrochoerus hydrochaeris; assembly: GCA_004027455.1. Lineage (NCBI taxonomy): Eukaryota > Metazoa > Chordata > Mammalia > Rodentia > Hydrochaeridae > Hydrochoerus > Hydrochoerus hydrochaeris. The sequence continues at coordinate 55,310 of PVLA01010388.1, read as the reverse complement.
AACTATTTAAGACAGATACTAATGGACTTGAAAAACCAAATACACAAGAACACAACTGTAACAGGGAAAATGAACACCCCACTGTCACAAAGAGATACATCAACTAGACAAAAAGTCAGCAAAGAATTAACAGAACTGAATAATACCTGTGAGCAATTGGACTTAGTAGATGTTTACAGAGTGTTCCACCCAAACACATCAGAATACACATTCTTCTCAGCAGTGCATGGAACATTCTACAAAATAAACCACATATTATCCCATAAAACATTCTTAAGTAAATGCAAAGTTATGGAAATCATCCCATGCATATAATCTGACCATAGTGCAATAAAATTGGAAATCAATGGCAAAAGAAATTGCAAAACCTACACAAATACATGGAAATTAAATAACAACCTTATGAACCATCAGAGAGCTACAGATGAAATTAAAGAAGAAAAAAAGCGGCCACAGGAAACATCGAGGAAGCCCATGTCAGGCGTAAGCTGCCTGGAACTTACCCTGTGGGCCCACCTTGCCACAAGGAATGTAGCTGAAGCCTGTGTCAGGTGTAAACTGCCTGGAACCCCCCCTATGGGCCCCCGCTGCCACCAGGAACTTAGCAGAAAAGCCTACATCAGGGGTAAGCTGCCTGGAACCTCCCCTGCGGTCCCACCCTGGGAAATTTGGTGAAAGCCTGCATCAGGCTTAAACTGCCTGGAACCTCAACTGAGGGAGCACCCTGCCACCAGGAACTTAGAAACTGTAAAACCTGCATAAATACATGCAAATGAAATAGTCTTTTGAACAACTAGTGGGCTACAGATGAAATTAAAGAAGAAATAAATCAATACTTACAATTCAATGAAAATATATAAACATACTGAAATCAGTAGGATGCAATGAAAGCAGTCTTAAGAGGGAAATATATAGCAATAAACTGTCATATCAAGAAAACAAAATGAGCACAAATAAATAACCTAATGCTCCATCACAAGCTTCCAGAAAAAGAAGAGCAAGCTAAACCCAAAGCTCATAGAAGAGTGTAAATTTTAAAGATTAGAGCAGAAATCAATGTAATTGAAACTAAAAAAACAATACAAAGAATTAATGAATTGAAAAGCTGGTTTTTTGAGAGAATAAACAAAATTGATAAAAGCCTAGCTAAACTTACCAAGAGAAAGAAAGAAAGAAAAAGCCCAAGTTCAAGCAATAAGAACAGAAAAGTGAGAAATTACTACAGATCCCATGGAAATTCAAAAGATCATGAATACCTAGTTTGAAAATCTCTACTTACATAGAGTGGAAAACACAGAGGAAATGGAAAAATTTCAAGAAACATATAAACTACCAAAGCTCAACCAAGAAGATATAGCAATTTTGAACAACCCAATATCAGCTATTGAAATTGAAAATCTAATTTAAAACTTACCACCAAAGAAAAGCCCAGCTCTAGATGGATTCTATAAGAAATTTAGAAAAGATTACATGCCAATACTCCTTAAACTTTTCAATGAAATTGAGAAGAAAGCAATCCTCCCTAAGTCATTCCTGGAGGCAAGTATTACTCTGATACCAAAACTAGAGAAATATCCAAAAAAGAGAACTAACTATAGGCCAATCTCACCAATGAACATTGATGCAAAGATTCTCAATAAAATACTGGCAAATAGAATGCAGCAAATCATCAAGAAGATTATACATCATGACCAAGTGGGGTTCATTCCAGGAATACAGGGATGGTTTAACATACACAAATCAATCAATGTAATACACCACATCAACAGAGCCAAAAACAAAAACCACATGATCACCTCAATAGATGCAGAAAAAGCTTTTGACAAAGTCCAACACATGCTCATGATAAAAATGCTTCAGAAACTCGGAATACATGGTGTCTGCCTTAACATTATAAAGGCCATCTATGGCAAAACAACAACCAATGTTATACTAAATGGACAAAAACTGAAAGCTTTCACTTTGAAATCAGGAACAAGACAAGGATGTCCACTCTCACCACTCCTTTTCAACATAGTTCTGGAAACACCAGCCAGGGCAATCAGACAAGAGAGAGAAATAAAAGAATAAAGAAAGGAAAGGAAGAAGCTAAATTATCACTATTTGCAGATGACATGATACTCTATATAAAAGACCCAAAAAACTCCATTAAAAGACTGCTAGAGGTAATAAACAAGTTCAGCAGTGTAGCTGGATACAAAGTCAGTGCTCAAAAATCAATAGCATTCCTGTACATAAACAAAAAACTCACTGAGAGAGAAATTATGGAAATATCACCCTTTACAATAACATGTAAAAAAATGAAATACTTAGGAATCAACCTAACTAAAAATGTAAAAGACCTATATGCTGAAAATTATACCACACTGAAAAAGGAGATTGAAGAGGATATTAGAATATGGAAGGATATTCCTTGCTCTTGGTTAGGAAGAACAAACATTGTAAAAATGGCCATAATCCCAAAATTGTTATACAGATTTAATGTAATCCCAATCAAAATACCATTGGCATACCTCACAGATCTAGAGAACACACTACTAAAATTCATTTGGAAACAGAAGAAACCTAGAAGAGCAAAGGCAATTCTAGGCAATAAAAGAAAGGGAGGAGGCAACTCAATTCCTGACTTGAAAAAGTACTATAAACCAATGTGATAAAAGCAGCTTGGTACTGGCAAAGAAATAGTCTTGAGGATCAATGGAACAGATTAAAAGATACAAGCACAACTAGGAAGACACTCAGTCACCTGATATTTGACAAAGGGGCTAAATATGTGCAGTGGAAGAAGTATAGTCTCTTTAATAAATGGTGTTGGAAAAATTGGCTCTCTACATGCTGAAGACTGAAACTAGATCCAAGCCTATTACCATGCACAAAACTAAAGTCTAAATGGATCAAAGACCTCAATATTAAAACAGAAACACTAAATCTACTGGAAGACAAGGTAGGTAGAAGTCTTGGAGACATAGGGGTAGGCAGATAATTCATGAACAAAATACAAACTGCATGGTAAACACTTCAAAGAATCAACAAATTTGATCGCACATTATTGAAGTTTCTGCACTTCAAAGGAAATCACCAACAGAGTGAAAAGAAAACCCACAGAGTGGGAAAGAATTTTAGCCAGCAACCCCTCAGACAAAGGACTTGTGTCCAGAACATATAAAGAATTGAAAAACATCAATCCCCCCAAATTCAAAGACCCTCTCCAAAAATGGGTATCTGAGATGAACACACAGCTCTCAGAGAAAGATATACAAATGGCAAATAAATACATGAAGAAATGTTCACCATCACTGGTCATTCTAGAAATGCAAATTAAAACAACATTGAGATTCCACCTTACTCTGAAAAGAATAGCTGCCATCAAGAAATCAACTGATAACAAATGTTGGCAAGGCTCCAGGGGAAAAGGAACACTGCTCCACTGTTGGTGAAAATGTAGACTGGTGCAACCATTATGGGAATCCATATGGAGAATTCTCAGAAGACTAGGATTGGAAGCCCCATTCAATCCATCTATCCACCTCCTGGGTATTTTTCCCAAAGAACTGAAAAGTTCATATCACAGTGATATATGTGCATCCTTGTTCATAGATGCACAACTTGTGATAGCTAAATCCTGGAAACAACCAAGATGCCCATCAACTGCAGAGTGGATGAAAAAGATGTGGCATTTTTGTACAATGGAATATTACTCAGCTATAAAAAAGGATGATCTTGAGGCCTTCATAGACAAATGGAGACAACTTGAGACTATCCTCATTAGTGAAATAAATAAGAATCATATTTATAAATATCCTATTGTGTCTCTAGTGTAAAAACTAAATAAGAACTACAAGATTAATAAAACCAAAATGTGTAATTGCTATTGTAAAAAAGAGAGGAAAAGAAAATGCTCTAGGGGATATAACTGCATGTATGTTTGAGTGTGTAAAATAGATGACCATACTGCTGAATCTTTGTTGGATCTTTGAGCAGAACTGTTTGTAATCTGACTGTTTGAATATTTACTATGTACCCTTTAACTTTATAACTTGAACAACTACATCCAGGATGACAGTACGTAATTTATAAATTATAGATTTCTTAGTGGGGCTTTTTCTCATTCTCCTTTTTCTTTCTTTCTTTTCAAATTCTGTATTGTTGCTACCTTTTTTCTGTTTAAATAAAATTTTAAAAATGTATAATTGCTATTGTAAAAAAAAGAGGAAATAGGAAGCGCTATAAAAGATATAGCTGCATGTATGTTTAGATGTGTGGGATTGATGACCATATTTCTTTGTTCTTGAGTGATTATTGAACAGATATGTTTGCACTCTCACTGCTTTAGTGTCCACTTTGTGTGCTTTAATCCTGTAACTTGCATAATTATTTCTAAAAGAACAATATGTAATGTATCAACTAGTGATTTCTTACTGTTTATCTTCTTTTCTTGAAATTCTGTAATATTTCTACCTTTTTCCTGTTTTTCTTTCTCTTTAAATAAAAAAAGAAAAAAACAGCTTTTTAATTCATTAATTCTTTGTATTTTTTTAATTTCAAATGCATTAATTTCTGCCCTGATCTTTACATTTTCCTCTCTTCTATGGGCTTTGTGTTTTATTTGCTCTTGCTTTTCTAGAAGCTTGAAATGTACCATTAGGTTGCTTATTTATGCTCATTCTGTTTTCTTGATATGGCAATTTATTGCTATATATTTCCCTCTTAGGATTGCTTTCATTGTGTCTCCAGGTTACAGTATGTTGTATCTGCATTTTCACTGAATTGTAGATATTGCTTTATTTCTTCTTTAATTTCATCTGTAGCCCACTAGTTGTTCAGAAGGTTATTATTTAATTTCTATATATTTATGTAGGTTTTACAGTTTCTTTTGCCATTTATTTCCAATTTCAGTGCACTATGGTCAGATTATATGCATGGATTAATATCAATCCCTTTGCATTTACTTAAGAATGTTCTATGGGCTAATATATGGTTCATTTTAGAGAATGTCCCATGTGTAGCTGAGAAGAATGTGTATTCTGATGTGGTTGGGTAGATCACTGTGTAAACATTTACTAAGTCTATTTGTTCACAGGTTTGATTCAGTTCTGTAATTTCTTTGCCGACTTTTTGTGTAGTTGATATATCTCTTTGTGACAGTGGGGTTTTAAGGTCTGCTGTTACAATTGCTGTTACTTCTGTGAATAGTTTACCAATGTCATTTGCATTGACTCCCACATCTTCATTGATGCCTATCAGTATCATATTTTTTTTCTCCTTGCATCATCTTGAAGCTGTTAAATTATCATTTCATGCTGTCTTGTTATTTTTTAAAGCTCTTTCCTTTCATAATTGCTAGGTGCCATCCTGCCCTCAAGGTCTGAAATTCTCTCCTCAGCTTCATTCCAACAGTTTTTCCAACTTTCAACAGAATTTTTTATTTCCTGAATATCTCTTTGAATTTGTTTCATGTATTCTAGTTCTTTTCTGTATTGTTCATTCAAGGTTTCCATAATTTTCCCATGCTCCTTTATTTTATTATCTATGTTTTCTCTAGCTATGCTGAGCAGCTCCTTTATTAAGGTTGTCATTTCTTTCTTTATGTAAGAGATTATTTCTGATTTCCTCTATAGCCTCATGGATTTGTTTCTTTATTTCACTTACTATCTTTTCAGAAATTTCAGGGGTATAACTATTAATGTCCTCTATTTTGATGTCTCCTATACTTGTTCCTGATGGACTATACATTTTTCATTTTGCAGATTGCATTTTGCTTTTTAGATTTTTTCATTTTCACCTCATGGATTAAAATTTTGGTCTTTTCAATACCACTAGTTTCCTGTGTGACTTAAGGTCCTACTCTGTGGTTGATGTTTGTCCAATTACTGGGTCCAACAATGAATGGGGGGTCAGTCACCTAAGTTCCTCTTGTGGTGCCTATTGGGAGAGTTCTATATTCCTCCTAGGAGTAGCGTAGGAGTATTGATATAATTCAATCCTTAGTTCCAACTGCTACTAAAGCTTCTGGTTGTTCCAGGCCACCAGATCTACTTGGCTATAGTGTACACCTCCGGTGGGACCCTACTATGTCACTGGGTGTCTTGTAAGCCCTTTTGATTTCCTCCATGTTGGAGGAAGCCTTGTTGACATTCTTTTAAACCTGCCTTGTGTTCTGGAAGAAGGATTCACCCACACTTTCGAGACTCACCAAGATTCTACAGTTGGGGAGTAGTTCACTGGTGCTCCCATTTTCCCACTGAGGTTCTCTATTTGAGGGAGAAACATACCAAATATCACAAATCTGCTGAGGACTTCTGCATGAGTGAGGGGTTGCTGAGTCTTGTACCAGCCCACCAAAGTTCTGCAGGCAGTGGAAGGGGACGCTAACTGTCTGTGGGTTAAAGTATTCTTTTGGGTTGGGGGATAGGGTGTCTGACAATCCCACTGGTCTCCAAAGTTTTGGAGCAAGGAGAAGGTGAGATCAATGACCCTGCTGGCCCCTAAGGTCCATGGGGCAAGGATGGGAGGCAGTCAGTGACCACAGAAGCCCCTAGATTGCAGGAGCAAAAAGGCAGGTGAAGCCAAGTGTCCTAGTGGTCCCTAGGTCAGAGGAGTGAGGAAGGGGGTGAGGCCAATGATCCTGGCAGCCCCTACATTGGAAGAGTGAGGAAGTGGGTGAGGCCAATGACCCCAGCCACTCTTAGGTCCAAGGAGCAAAATTTTCTACCCACAGGGTAAATTTAATCTATTAAGTAGATATTTATTGTATATAATTTTCTGATTTATCTTACAATTTACTGTATAACCATAAGTCTTCTACCTATCGTTGAAGATGGCAAATTACTGGTTACCACACTTTGTCATTTTCTAGTGTGTTTGTTGCTATTGTTACTGCCGATTGTACTACGTAAGCTAAGGTGAACCACTAGTTATGATCAATTGCTATTTCTTGTATGTCAATACCTAGATTGTCTGAGGGTTATGAACAATGCTGTAGTCCAGTACCAAAGAACTGGGTGCTATACCAAACAGGCAGCAACCTTCCATGGGAAGACAAATTGAAAAAGCAGGACCTTGGTACAAACTTAAAAGCCATGAGCCAGCTATGTCTAGAAGACATCTCTGAAAAGCAGTCATTTCCTAAAGAGGTTCCAGCACTAGTAATAAAACTACTTACCTCAAGAAATTTACAAGTCTTAATGCAGAAAATAAATAAGCAAAAAATAGAAAATAAGAAACCACAAATAGATGCAATGCACAATCACAAACTCCCCCAAGGCAAATCAAAGGGGCATTGATATGGAATAAATCAAAAACCTCACAACTGAATTTAATGAAATGGTGGCAGCACAAATAACAAAGCAGATCAATATATCTCTTGAGAAAAACAAAACAGAGATAACTAAAAAGATGATGTTCACATAAAAGAAATGAGTATTGAATCTAGGTAGATATATATTTTTAAAAATAGAGGAGCTTAGGCACAAAACATGGAAATCATGAAGGACCAACATAGAAAAGAAGTGCATTCTATTAAACAGATTCAAATAGAAATGCAGAAAATTAAAAATTCTACCATAAGTATATACAGCAGAGTCAACCAATGCAAAGATTGAATATTGGATCTAGAAGATAGGATTTTGGTTGGAGATCATCAAATGAAAGATCACTTAAAAACAGCAGGAAACCATAAAAATTGGCCCAACAGCTGCTAGCTCATGCAAGGAAGAGAAATACAAGATTAATTGGAATCAATGAAAAATCAGAAGATAGCATAAATGGCATAAATCCTGCTTCCAGAAGTAAAAACTGAAAAACTTCCAAGCATGAAAAAGAACCCAAGATTACAGATAAGTGACACATACAGAACTCCAAATATCTGTAATCAGAAAATAACCACACAAAGATATATAATAGTCAAAATTACAAAAATTCAACACAAGAAAAAATATTAAAGGCTTTCAGAGAAAAGAAACAAATAAACTGTTTAGGAAAACCTGACAGAATCACAGAAGACTTCTCAACACAAACCTTTAAGTCAAGGAGATATTGGAATGAAGTATTTCAAGAACTGAAAGAAAATCACCTCCACCCAGTCAAATGCACCCCCAAAATTACCCATCAAAATTGAAGGAGAAATAAGATACTTACATTATAAAGAACATATGAAGAAATTCACAACAAATGCTCCAAAAAGTTTTTACTCCAGAGACAAGGATATTGTAGAAAATACAATGAAGACAACAGTTCTAAGATTACCAATGAAATGAATCTACCAGGTAAAACAAACAATTAAACAGAAGGGAAATAAAAGGAACCAACAACAAGAAAATAATATAACAAGGATAAGTCAATATATATATATATATATATATATATATATCAGTTTAACCATTGTCAATTTGCCAATCAAAAGAAATAGGTTGGCAGAATGGATCAAGAAACAAGGTCCAACAAAATGCTTCATATAAGAAACATACTCAACTCAAAAAGAAATTCATAGACTGAAAGTCAAAGGATAGAAAATAATAATCTATCTGACAAGAGATCCTGCAGAAATCCAGATCATCAATATCTATTTTGAGAACCTGTACTCTAATAAGATGGAAAACTTAGAAGAAATGGACAGACTAATGGAGACAACTTGAGACTATCCTCATCAGTGAAATAAATAAGAATCATATTTGTAACTATCACATTGTGTCTCTAGAGTAAAAAGTAATAAAAATTTGTAGGAGGAATAAAACCCAAAATGTGTAATTACTATTGAAATAAAAGAGAGGAAAAGGAAGTACTCTAAAAGATATAAGAGCATGTATATTTAAGTGTGTAGGATTGATAATCATATTACTAATTTTTTGTTGGATCGTTGAACAGATCTGTTTGCAGTCTCACTGTTTGAATGTCCACTTTGTATGCTTTAATTTTGTGACTTGAACAATTATTTCTAAGAGGACAATATGTAATTTTCAACTAGTGATTTCTTACTGTTTATTTTTTTTGAAATTATGTATTATTTCTACCCTTTTTCTGTTTTGCTTTTTTTCTCTTTAAATAATTTTTCTTTAAAAAACAAATATCTTATGGTTGAGTTCCAAAACCACAAAACAAGAAATGGACAGATTCCTAGGTACATATGAATTACCAAGTTTAATTAAGGAGATATAAAAATTCCCAATAGCCCAGTATTAGTCAATGTGGGAGACCTAAACCTGGCATCCATTCTAAGACAATAAGCCATCCTCACATTTCTGAGTTGAACACTAGGGTTAAACTTCTGTTTGGAGATAAATTCCTATCTCTCAGCCTTCCCTGGCCATCCCCCAAACACTGCACAGTATGGGACCTCCCACCATTGCTTGGTAACCTACTGACATCAAGGGCTCTGGTTTCCCACGCTTCCCTAACAAAGGATTCTCGGGCTCCCGAACCATATATATTGGCGCGCCTCCCCTTAATAAACGAGACTTGATCAGAATATTTGATTTGTCTCCATTTCTCATGTTTCTTGTCTCTTCATCATCCCCACACCCCCTCTAGGGTCTTCATTGACTTACCCGCAGGTCGGGACAAGTGGCACCTCAATGTGCAGCTCAAGAACGGGGGATTTTATGAGGGACACTGTTCGTGAAGCCGGCACAAAGACAAAGGAAAGAGGATGAGTGAACTCAGGAGCCTGCTGCGTTTTCTACACCTCAGTAAGTGAACAGTGATTTTATGGGACAAGCAATGAGTGAACATGAAATGTTTATTGAGGGCTTAGGAAAAGCTTTAAAAACACGAGAAGTAAAGGTTAAAATGAAACATTTGTGTCATTTTTTTGATTATATTAAAGAAGTCTGTCCTGGGTTTCCTACTGAAGGAACTATTGACTCAAAACGATGGAAAAGGGTTGGTGATGCTCTCAAAGACTTTTATAGTGTTTTTGGACCCAAAAAGGTCCCAGTAACTGCCTTTGCTTATTGGAATTTGATAAATGAAATTTTATCTCAGAGACAAAATGACCCTCTGCTCGCTAATGTGATTAAAAAGGTCGAAAAGATTCTGCAGGAGAACCAAAGAGAGAGGGAAACTAGCTTAGGAGGAAAAGATCAAACTCAAATAGAACCAAATGCTGAAAAAGAAAAAGACCTCATGTCTCTCAATAGCGATAGTGAAGAAGAAAAGGCAAAAATAAATTACAATGGGGAATCCCCTCCAAAACTGGATGCTGCACGTAGCAAAGAGACAAAAGAAATCTTGTCTGGCACTAATAATCTGCAAAAAGAGGGAGCCGCTCCTGATAATTCTGGAGGAGCCAAACTAAAAGAATATACCCTGAACTGCAAAAACATTTTAAGGCCAAGATGGATAATAATGATATTGACTGAGACGATTTAGCAGAAGCGGCTGCCCGATATCATAATCCAGACTGGCCCCCACCATACTGTGTTAACCCCACTGCTCCCGCTGAGTCTGCCAAGCCCGTCCCCCTTTTAGCCTGCCCAGTCCTTAATCACAGAGAAGAACTAAAAGGTAAAATTGAGCTCCTTAAAGAACAAATAAAATTAGAAAAAGAGCACAAAGATCTTATAACTCTTTTAAAAGAATTAAAGCTAAAAAACTCTAATTTCCAAAACGAAACTGAGTTTGATTGTAGGGAACTGCAAGTGCCTGTTAAAAGCATGATAAAGCATATTGCTTTCCAACCTGATCAGATATCAAAATTGGGCAACATAGAGGCATTCTCAGTGACTGAGACCACCGACATGGAACGCCAGACATTTCGACACCATTCTGGTTTCGATTTTAAAACGCTGAGGGAATTAAAAACGGCGGTCGCTCAGTATGGGTCAACCACTCCCTATACTCTTGCTATTTTGGATTCGGTATCCTCACAGTGGCTTACGCCTATTGACTGGCAAACATTGGCTTGAGCCACCTTATGGGGGGGGGGGATTATCTCTTACGGAAATCAGAGTATGCTGAGAATTGTAGAGACCTTTCCAGAAAAAATGACCAAGCCGGCAATGCTTGGAACTTTGAAATGCTGGCAGGGGAGGGCCCTTACACCACCAATAATGAGCAGATACGATATGACCCAGGGGGTTTTGCTCAAATCCAAACTGCTGGCATCCGAGCCTGGAGAAAATTGCCTTCTAAAGGCGATGTCTCCTCCTCTCTTACTAATCTTAAACAAGGGCCAGAAGAACCTTTTACAGACTTTGTGGATCACCTAATGATGGTCGTTAACAGGATTTTTGGTGGTGCTGATGCAAACTCAGACCTCATCAAACATTGGCTTATGAAAATGCTAACCCTGCCTGTCAAGCCACTATTAGACCACATAAAAAGAAATCAGACTTAACAGAGTACATACATCTCTGCTCAGATATAGGGGCTTCCTATCAACAGGGCCTTGCTATGGCAGCTGCCCTACATGGGTATACAGTCAAAGAGTTCTTATCCCAGAGAAATAACAAGAAATGTTTTAAATGTGGAGTGACTGGTCATTTTTCTAAAGACTGTAAAAAAGATTCTAAAATCAATACAAAATCCAAAATGCCAGGGTTATGTCCCCGATGCAAGAGAGGATATCATTGGGCAAATGAATGCAGGTCCAAAAGAGATGCCAATGATAAACAGTTATCTCCCTTACAGGGAAACGGGAACCAGGGCCAGCCCCAGGCCCCCAAATCCAAACAAATCTTTGTGGCAGTCAGTTTTGTTCCAGCAAACAACAATCCACTTCAGACCTCTTTAAAGCCACCTCAGGGAGCACAGGATTGGACTTCAGTTCCTCCACCCACACAGTATTAACCCCTGATATGGGGATTCAGGCCCTCCCTACCAGGATCTTTGGCCCTTTACCTAAAGTTACATTTGGCCTCATAATAGGATGCAGTAGTTCAACACTTGATGGACTGCAGATAATTCCTGGAGTGGTTGATAACGATTATTCTGGAGAAATTAAAGTCATGGTGTCCTCTCCAAAACATCCATACTATTACAAAAGGGCAAAGATTTGCTCAAGTGTTGCTCCTACCCTTGATCTCTATGCCCAATAGGGTACTTTGTCAACAACAGGGCAATAAATGGTTTAGGTCCTCAGACACCTGTTGGGCACAAATTATTTCAACACAAAAACCCCTCATGACCCTATGATTAGATGGTAAAAAATTCACAGGCCTAAGAGATACAGGTGCAAATGTCATCATTATTAAAAGGGAGGATTGGCCCCCTGCCTGGCCCTTGGAAACTACCATGACCCATCAAAAAGGGATAGGCCAAAGCTAAAACCCAGAAAAAAGTTCAAAACTTCTAATTTGGAAGGATAAAGAGGGTAATCAAGGCACTGTCCAATCTTATGTTATTGCAGGATTGCCAATTAATCTCTGGGGTAGAGACTTGTTATCTCAACTGGGACTAATCATGGGCAGCCACAACTCAATTGTTACTGCACAAATGTTAAACAATGGTTATTCACCTGGTCAAGGCCTAGGAAAAAATAGCTCAGGAATCATAGAGCCCATACAACCTGTCCCAAAAGCAGACAGAGCCAGATTAGGCCATTTTCCATAGAGGCCATTGACTCTCCTGTGACCCATGCAGAAAAGATTACACGGTTGTTGGAAGAACCTGTGTGGGTCGATCAATGGCCTCTTAGCTCTGAAAAATTGTTGGCTGCACAACAATTGGTACAGGAGCAACTTAAGACTGATCACATAGTTCCCAGCATCTCACCTTGGAATACGCCCATTTTCATTATAAAAAAGAAATCTGGCAAATGGCGATTCCTACAAGACCTCAGAGTGATAAACAAAACAATGGTTTTGATGGGGGCCTTACAACCAGGCCTCCCCTCACCTGTGGCCATACCTTTGGGGTATCTCAAAGTCATTATAGACTTAAAGGATTGCTTTTTTACTATTCCCTTACACCCAGAGGATCAAAAACGCTTCGCCTTTAGCCTACCTGCTGTCAATTTCAGCATGGACAGATATCAGTGGTGCATCCTGCCGCAAGGCATAGCTAACAGCCCTACCTTGTGTCAATCCTATGTTGCCTTGGCCATTAAGCCAGTCAGAGAGCATTGGCCAGACATGTGTATCATCCATTACATGGATGACCTTTTGATAGCTGGAAAAGATGGCAACAGAGTCCTACAATGTTATGCTGACCTACAAGATGCATTACATAAGGGACTACAGATAGCCCCTGATAAAGTTCAGCTCACAGACCCTTATACATACTTAGGTTTCCAAATGAGGGGACCTCAAGTCTCCTCTCAAAAAGTACAAATAAAATTAGACAAGCTTAAGACCCTAAATGACTTCCAAAAACTCCTAGGGGATATCAGTTGGCTTATGCCTTATCTAAAAATCAGTAAAGGTGAACTAAAACCCCTCTATGACATTTTACATGGTGACCCTAACCCCACCTCCCCTTGTGAGCTCACAGCTGCAGGAAGACAAGCCATACATATTGTTGAACAGGCCATTAGATCTCAGGCTGTTACCTACATGGATTATGACAAACCCCTACAATTTATCATATGTAAAACTGCTCTTTCCCCAACCGCTGTTTTCTGGCAGACAGCACCTTTAATGTGGGTCCACTAGCCTGCCACACCCAAAAAGGCCATTGAAACATACTATCAGGCCATTTCTGATCTCATAATTCTAGGCAGAAAACAAGGAAGATGCTACTTTGGAAAAGAGCCAGATGTCATTATACAGCCCTATACTAAAGTACAAATTAATTGGCTAATGTAAACCACTGAATTTTGGCCTATAGCTCTAATATCCTTTTACAGGAACCATAGACAACCATTACCCCTCAGACAAGCTTATTGACTTTGCCAATGAACAACCATTTGTTTTCCCAGCTGTCACCAAATTTAAACCACTAAAACATGCCTTGCTGGTTTTTACTGATGGCTCTTCAACCAGAGTCACTGCCTATATTGTGCAAGATGAGACAATAACCTTTCAAACAAACAGCAGGTCTGGCCAACTGACAGAGTTATATGCTGTAGCCAAAGTCCTCTCCATTTTTCCTACCCAACCCCTTAATATTTATACTGATAGTGCATACATCGCACATTCTGTTCCCCTTTTGGAAACAGTTGGACAAATTAGACATGCCTCCACTACCGGAGAACTTTTTAGACAAATACAAAGATTGATTTCCAAAAGGTCCCATCCATTTTTTATTGGACACTTGTGTGCCCATTCTAAGTTACCAGGACCCCTTGCTGAGGGTAACCACAAAGCTGACCTAGCCATTCAAACTCAAAACCCTCTCTATGTACTAATTAATGCTGCCCCTGATGATAAAGTTGTCACAGCACAAAAGAGTCACCAATTACACCACCTCAATGCCCAGACCCTTCAACTGATGCACAAGATTACTAGAGACCAAGCCAGACAAATAGTTAAAAATTGCCCCTCCTGCACTACACATCCTCCTGTTCCACACCTAGGAGTCAATCCCAGGGGGTTACTGCCCAATGCGTTGTGGCAAATGGATGTAACCCATGTACCCAAGTTTGGAAAACTTAAATATGCCCATGTGACTATAGATACCTTTAGCAGTTTCATCTATGCCTTGCTCCAAACAGGTGAGGCCACCAAACATGCCATCAGCCATGTGCTCACTGCCATATCGGTCTTAGGATGCCCACAACAGGTCAAAACTGACAATGGTCCAGGTTATACCAGCTCTGCTTTTGCTCAATTTTGCAAACATCTCAATATCCAACATATTACAGGCATACCCTATAACCCTCAAGGCCAGGGAATTGTTAAAAGGGCACATCTCTCCCTTAAACTTACTATTGAAAAAATTTAAAAAGGGGAATGGTACCCCACCAAGGGATTACCCAGGAATATTTTATCTCACTCCCTATTCATTCTTAATTTTTTAAATCTGGATGCCAATGGACAATCCGCTGCCACCCAGTTTTGGCACACAGAAACACAAAAACAGTTTGCCTCTGTGTTAGGGAAGGACCCTCTAACTAATTCATGGAACAGCCCAGACCCAGTCCTTATCTGGGGTCAAGGACCAGTATGTATCTATTCCAAACAAATGAAGTCTGCAGGTTGGCTGCCAGAGCGTTTAGTTAAGCAAATAGATCAAGTTCAACAAGTAGATGATGACTTTACAGATGACTCCAGGGAAAAAGAAACCCCCTGAGAGGATTTTTTCTTTTTGCAGATAATGACACCAAAAACCTGGATCCTGCTACTGGGAATGCTGATGGCCCTGTTGCCCACGACAAAAGGTGGTCTTGGAGCTCCAGTTAACCCCAGAAAATTACAACTGATGTTTGGCACTTCATGCAGTTGCCAGGGGAGTACTGTCTTGGTCATACCCCGCAGTTTCTCCTCCTCCCAGGATTGTGGTGATATATTAGTCTACCTCCAATATTCCAGCTCTATAGGTGGAGGCTACCACCAAAGCTGGGTATGTTACAAAAAGCCTGTTATTGTTCCCTCCAGTGGGGGATGACCAACGGATCTAAAACCTTGTCCTAAGGAATGCACAAAATACTATTATGAAATACATTCCTCCTGTTATTGATCTGCACAAATGTGCATTGGAGCTCACAATAAAACTTATTTCACTGCCATTCAACAGAGCACCTATAGGGGCTCTTCTGGTGGGGATTGGGATATTGTCCCAAGAGTCCTTGGGTCACATAAGTATGCCCAAACCTCATGACCTAATACACCTGGTAAGACGGTGTGCTGGAATCCAGTCGCTCCCATTCATGTCTCCGATGGAGGCAGACCTCAAGACAAGATCAGAGAGTTACAGACACAAAAGCAACTAGAGGAAATTAGGGATGCAATGTTCCCCAAAATCAAATATCACCCTCTAGTGCTCCCCAAGTATCGGGGAATAGATTTAGATACTCAAACTTATGACATAATGGCAGCTACACATAAAGATCTGAATGCCTCCAATCCTGAATTAGCCAAAGAATGTTGGCTGTGCATGACCTTGGGCACTCCTATACCCCTCGCTATCCCCTCAGATGCAACCCCATTCTCTGTCACTATGAACAACAAGCAGAACTGCAATGCCAACCCTCCTTTTAGAGTACAGCCCTTGGATTTTAAAGATTCCACCTGCCTTCAAGGAAAATTTGATAATGATACCTCTGATTTTGATGTTGGTTTTATTACCTTTACCAACTGTGGCTACATAAGTAATTATAGCTCCTCCCTTTGTCTCCCAAAAGGACAAGTGTTCATTTGCAGAAGAAACATGGCTCTAATGCTCCTACCTGTCAATTGGACAGGGTTATGTGTGGTGGCTACCCTGCTACCTGATATAGATATTATACCAGGAAATTAGCCCATTCCTGTTCCTATTCTGGACTATATTGCAGGCCACACAAAGAGGCCGGTTCAATTCATTTCCCTGTTGGTGGGACTAGGCATTTCAGGAGCTGTAGCTACAGGATCAACAGGATGAGGGGTTTCTATACATTCTCATATCAAGCTCTCTAACCAGTTAATTGATGATGTTCACACCTTATCTAATAATATTCAAGACATTCAAGATCAATCAGACTCCCTGGTGGAGGTAGTTCTCCAAAACAGGAGGGGGGTTAGACCTCCTCATAGCAGAATAGGGAGGAATCTGCTTGGCTCTACAGGAACGCTGCTACTTCTATGCAAATAAATCAGGTATAGTCCGAGATAAGATTAAAAGTCTACAAGAAGATTTGGTAAAAAGAAGAGAGCTATTTGGAAACCCTCTTTGGAGTGCATGGAACAGAATGTTGCCCTACCTCCTCCTCTTACTTGGGCCCTTATTTGGACTATTAGCCCTGCTCTCATTAGGACCCTGCCTGTTAAATAAATTGATTGCTTTTGTTAAACAACAGATAGATTCTATAAAAATGCAACCCATACAGGTCCATTACCACAGGCTTGAGATGGCTGACAGAGGTGATTACACAGAGCCCTAAAGGCCCTATTGTTATGCTGATGCCCAAAGCAAAATACCCTAAACTCCTCACCCTGGTGTGCTAGACTGGATAGCCAGAGACGGGCAACTGGAGCCCACATGCATGGCCAACCACGACCTAAGACAGGAACAGAGCCTCCCACTGCTCTGTTCTCTAATGACGGGTAAGGATTGAGTTGGCCCCGTATGAAGGCATCCTGACCCAAGACATGCACAGTCTCCTAAGGGATATATCAGCCTGGCTATTAATTTTTAGAGAAAAGGGAGACCTGTGGGAGACCTAAACCTGGCATCCATTCTAGACAATAAGCCATCCTCACATTTCTGAGTTAAACACTAGGGTTAAACTTCTGTTTGGAGATAAATTCCTATCTCTCAGCCTTCCCTGGCCATCCCCCCAACACCGCACAGTATGGGACCTCCCACCATTGCTTGGTAACCTGCTGACATCAAGGGCTCTGGTTTCCCATGCTTCCCTAACAAAGGATTCTTGGGCTCCCGAACCATATATATTGGCGCACCTCCCCTTAATAAATGAGACTTAATCAGAATATTTGATTTGTCTCCATTTCTCATGTTTCTTCTCTCTTCATCATCCCTACACCCCCTGTAGGGTCTTTGTTGACTTACCCACGGGTCAGGACAAGTCAACAAATTTAAACATGCAATTTTAAAATTATAAACAAATAGTTGAGGTCCTGAAAGATTCACTGCTGAATTCTACATAGCTTTAGAGTTCTACTGCCACTACACTTCAAACTCTTTAATGAAATTAAAAGAGAAGCAATACTGGCAAACTCATTCCTAGAAGCAAGAATTACGCTGATTCAAAAACCAGAGAAGAGGTGCAGAAGCAAGCTCTCCCTGTGAACAAGCACCATGCACAGGCTGCTACATGGGGACAGCCAGACCCAAGCCTTTCCCTGTGAGTCAGTGCCATACATGGACTGCAGGGGACAGAGAATAATAAGTCACCAAGAAGCAAGCTCTCTCTACAAACCAGCACCATATGCAGGCTGCCACCAATGGGGAGACAGCCAGACCCAGTCCCTTCTGGCATGTGGGCTGGCAAACAAGAAGAGCCAATCTCCACCAAACCTCCCCACCCTACCCCACCCCCGCTATAAGCAACTGGTTGATCTAGAGAAACATAGGCTGTAAGGATAGTTATTGAAGTGAGATAATATTTGAAGCTTATTATGTTTTGGTGTTTCATTGACCTTGTAGGTCTAGGGCCATTGGTCTGATCATCTATTCAGAGGATAACAGCATGCAATGTAGCATCTGGGGGGAAATCTCCATCTGAAGGTGGTAGCCATTGTTGATTCCCTGTTATTTTGTTCTGAAATCCTGTATCATTTTCATTGTTTTGTTGAGTTTGGTTTTGTTCTGTTTTTTTGTTTGTTTGTTTGTTTGATTTTGTTAAAACTGGTGGTATGAGCATCTATTTCAAAGATAGCAGATATATTATGGTAGCCATGTTGGATTTACTATTTTCTTGTCCTGAAGTCTTTTATTGCATTCATTGTTTTGTTTTTATTGGTTCTATTCTGTTCTGTTTGATTTTTATGATGTCTGAAAGTATGTGCAGCTATTTGAAGACAAGAGACTTTATGGTAACTATTGTTGGTTTTGTATTTTTTTGAAGTCCTGTATCACTTACACTGGTTTGTTCCAATTGGTTTTATTGTTTTATTTTCCTTGGTTTTATCATCTTTAAAATAAAAAAAAATAAAAAACAGAGAGGAATCTAACCAAAAAAGGGAACTATGGACCAACCTTCTTAATGAACAGAGGTGCAAAATCGTCAATAAGATACTGGAAAATAGTACTGCTTCCTGGTCTCCATGAAACAAAAATCTTGAGAGAGGAGCTAAAGATGGCTGATCAGTGAGCAACAAAATACAGAGCCTCCTGGGGAGAAACAGCTCATATGCCAGAATAAAACCTCCTGGAGAGATCCAGACAGAGGGAGATGGATCCTCTTGACACAGGAAGAAATTAAAATGAAAAAGCTCATCAAACATGTAGTTTCAGGGCTACAATTGAAACAGCTAAAATTACCAGATATGGCACTTTCAACTGCGACCCGCCAAGCCGCCTGAACTCATGCTGGCCATGACCCATCGTGACCAGCAAAGCCACCCAAATTCATTCCCACTACCACTCACAGGAGCCACAGCCATGCTGAAGTCAGGGGTTGATGAGCCCAATGGAGAAGGGAGCCAGTGAAGTTACCTTCATTAATCCATAATCAGTGCTGGGAAAAAGACCTCCACACACAGGAAGGGCACAACCAAATGGGCGACATGTTGGAATCAGGCAGGAGGAGCCTGAACTAGGAACAACAGTGGCTTCGGTTGGTTGCTTCCTCCCCAGAGCAGATTTGTAGGATTTACTTGGCCAGGGTCATGCCCCTGGCTGGGACCCAATAAGCCATCCCAAACCAATTCTCTACACCTAGCACACATTAACCTGGTGAAGGCCCCTGAAGTTTGACTGGCCTGGTGAGGAGCAACCAGCACATGCAGTCCCTGCTTACACTTTAGTGACAAGAGCAAACAGAAGAGGGCAGAAATCCCTCACCAGTGTGCTTCAGAAGAACTATAACCAACAAGGAAAGGGGCTGAGACCTCCACTTTACACCTGTATGGAAGAAACTAAAACCATGACAAGAAAGAGAAACAAGAAAAAGCCCCCAACCCAAAACCCTGAGAACACTGATCCAGGAGAGGGAAAAACAAAAGAGACTGAGGGCAGCAAACATGCAACATCAGACATGGCTTCAATGGACATTAAGAGATATCTTTGGGACCTTGTAGACCAGCTCAAAATTGAAATATTAAATCAGGTAAAGCAAGATATAAGTAGATTAATAAAAGAAATGCTAAGCATCTCTTGGGAAGACACAGATGGAAGAAGGGAGGTTCACAAAAAAAGGAGAGAAACATTCAATAAAGAATATAAAGAAAATATAGAATACATGAAGTAGATTCAAAGAGATTACCAGGAAATTAAAAACTCCATTGAAAGCTGGCAAAACTGCTTAAAAGAAAGTAAAGATAGACTATCAAAACTTGAAGACAAGTTAGCAATGTGTGATCATGAAAGGAAAGATCTCTTAAAAATAACAAGGAAACAGGCAGTAACAATACAAAGGCTAGAAGACAACTAGAGAATCTATCACTTAAGAATAAGAAATGTGAAAGAAGAAGCAGGAATACAAACAGGCAAATTACAAAGGCTATTCATGGAAATAATTACGGAAAACTTCCCAAGCATGGGAAAAGAAAGACATTTGGTTATGTGAGGCATACAGGATTCCAGCCACCTACAACCAAAACAGAGCTACACCCAGACATATAATAATCAAGATACCAGAAATTCAATATAAAAACAGAATATTAAAAGCCATCAGAGAAAAGAAATAGATTACTTAAAGGAAAGCCCATCAAGATCACGGCAGACTTCTCGACACAGACCATCAGATCAAGAAGAGCTTGGAGTGAAGTATTCCAAGCCCTGAAAGAAAATAACCTCCAGCCCAGATTGATGTACCCTCCAAAACTGTCACTAGAAATTAATGGAGAAACAAGATGCTTCTATGACAAAGAGCAACTGGGGGAATTTGTGACCACCAATCCAACCCTACAGAGAATACTGAAGGACATTCCAGAGAGAGAAAAAAAATACCAGGATTTTAGGAACAGTGGCAGAAAAACCTCAATGAATGGAACAGGTGTAGAATGAAGGAGAAAAGTAGACAATCAAAGGCAGAAAAATAGCATAGCAGAAATAAGGCAGAGAAGGATGGCTAGAATCTCTAACATAGATGGCCTTGATACACTATATTGTTAATAGTGCACCAGGATTTAAAACCCACGTTACTCACACCACTCTGCTTAGATGTATCATATTCTGTTCCAGTCTGTCTACATGTACTAGATTTGAGGGCACAGACAGTTATCCCAAAAACAGCAGGATACAGTACAGTAATCATCCTTAATTTCCTATTAACTTAATCTAAAGCTCGGTATAACCTACACTGTTTTACCATGACTGATCATAATCAAATCTGATTTGTTAGATTGCTGTTTTGTATTGATAAATTTATTCAAAGCTGTTATGATTGATAGTATCAACTCTGAGAGAATAGGCAACTACACTGAAGATGACAAGATTCACTAGAATATCCACTCTTGTTTGATTATTACCTGCCTTTGAAGTTTGATACTGTCTAAAATGTTTTATTTTTACTAATATTGTCATGTACTGCTATATTCAATTATACTGCTATATTCAATTATGCCTGATGATATAGACAATTCTATTGAAGATAATAAGAGACAACACAGTAACCATTGTAGATCACCTTGTACTGTGGTTTTATACAACTCTTTAGTTTCATGTTTTTATAGGAATTGATTTTGTTTTGTCTTGCTATATTTTGTTTTTCCCTCTAATACAGAAAGGATAGAAATACATGTAGAGACTCATGCATGCATAACTATTTACAATCTCATTGTTTGAATACCTATTTTGTATGCTTTAATTTTGTAACTTGAACAACTATTTCTAAGAGGACAATATGTAATTTATCAACCTGTGATTTCTTATGGTTTATATTTTTTTGAAATTCTGTATTATTTCTACCCTTTACATGTTTTTTTTCTCTTTAAATAAAAAAAAGAAACCAAAAAAGATACTGGCAAACAGAATGCAGCAAATCATCAAAAAAGATTATACATCATGACCAAGTAGGATTCATTCCAGGGATGCAGAGAAGATTCAACATATGCAAATGAATAAATGTACTACACTGCATTAACAGAACAAAGGATGAAAACACATGATCATCTTGATGGAAGCTGAAAAACCATTTTGCAATGTCAAGTGTACATTTTTGATTTTTAAAAACCCTAGAGAAAATTGGAATAGAATATCTTTGTCTCAATCTGATAAAAGCCATATATGATAATCCAACAACCAGCATCACATGAAATGGTCAAAACCTGAAAGTTTTTGCTCTAAAATCAGAAACAAGACAAGGATGCCCATTATCACCAGTCCTGTTCATTATAGTTCTGGAAATATTAAATAGAGAAATTAGACAAGAAAAAAAATAAAAGGAATATGAATAGGAAAGGAAGAAATTAAATTATCACTATTTACAGATGGCACCATCCTCTATGTAGTATGCCACAAAAACTCCACCAAAAGACCTCTAGAATTAATAACTCAATTCAGTAGTGTAGTAGGACACAAAGTCAATACTCAAATATCCATAGCATTCCTGTACATGAATAACAAAATCACTGAGAGAGAAATTAGGGAAACAACAGCTTTCACAATAGCATCAAGAAAAATAAAATACTTAGGAATCTAACAAAGGAAGAAAAAGACCTATACAATGAAAACTACAATACTCTGAAAAAGGAGGTGAAAGGTATACCAAAAAATGAAAACTATCCTCTATTCTTGAATGGACAGAATCAATGTAGTGAAAATGGCCATACATCCAAAACTGCTACACAGTTTGATTAATGCAATCCTGATCAAAATACCAATAGCATGTCTCACAGAACCAGAGAAAACATTCCTAAAATTCATATGAAACCATAAGAGACCTAGAATAGCAACAGCAATTCTGGGCAACAAGGATGAGGCAAGGGGAATCACAGTCTCTGACTTGAAGTTATACTACAAAGCTACTGTGATAAAAACAGCATGATACTGGTATAAAACAGATGTACAAATCAATGGAATAGAATAGAAGATACAGAAAGAACTCCAAGTACACTCACCTACCTTATCTTTGACAAAGGTGCCAAACTCGCTCACTGGAAGAAAGATATCCTCTTCAGGAAATGGTGCTGGGAAAACTGGCTTCTCACATACCAAAAATTGAACCTAGTTTCATATGTCTCACCACGCACTAATCTAAAATTAAAATGGATGAAAGATCTAAATATAAAAATAGAAACACAATCTGCTGGAAGATAGAATAGGTAGAACTCCTGAAGCTATAGGTATAGGCAAAAACTTTATGAACAAAACCCTAATCACTCAGTCAATATTATAAAGAATCAACAAATGGAATCACATCAAATTTAAAAGTTTTTGCACAGCAAAAGAAACCACCAGCAATGTGAAGAGACCAACTACAACATGGTAGAAAATTTATACCATCTTCTTCTCAGTCCCAGATTATATAAAGAATTCAAACAGCTCAGACTCTCCCTCCAAATTTAAAGAGCCAATCCAAAAATGGGCATCTGAAGTGAATAGGCATTTCTCAAATGAAGAATTAGTAACAGCAAATAAATATATGAAAAAATGTTCAATATCACTGGTCATCTGAGAAAAGAAAATTACAACACTGAGACTCCATGTCACCATTGAAAGAATGGCTATTATCAAGCAACAAACTAACAACAAATGCTGGAGGTGCTATGGGGAAAAAGGAACTCTTCTCACACTTACTGGGAGTGTAGACTGGTGTGATCACTGTGGAAATCAGCATGAAGATTCCTCAAAAAAGGAAAACTCCCGGGAACCATCCATGGTGGAACTCAGGCAGCTTATTTGCCCACCCTCTTGGTAAGTGCCCCCAATGCGGGCCAGGAGAACCATTGTTCCCAAGAACCGACCATGGTGGAACTCAGGCAGCTTATTTGCCTGCCCTCTAGGTAAGTGCCCCCAGTGCAAGTCGGGAGAAGAACAAGTGCTCCCAATATCTGGCCATGGTGGAACATAGGCAGCTTATTCACCCAGCCTCTTGGTAAGTGCCCCTGGCACAGGCCAGAAGGAGACCCAGTGCTCCCCAAATCTGGCCATGGTAGAACTCAGGCAGCTTATTTGTCCGCCCTCTTGGTAAGCATCCCCAGCGTGGGCCAGGAGAAGAACCAGTGGCTCCCGTGAGCCAACTGGCAAGTGGGCTGAGACTCAAACACTGCCCTCCACCATAGCTACTTGGGATAGATATCTCAGCATCTCTTGCGAGGATGACCATATGGAAAATAGCAAAATTGGGGAATTTCCTTGTATCTTCTGTTTGAAAGCAGTTTGTTTTCACTGTTATTTTTATGGGTTTTTTGCTCTATTCAATATTCTCTTTCAATTGGTTTTATAATGTTCTGTTTTTGTTTTGATTTTGCTGTACCTAATTGACTGGACTACTATTGTGAAGATAACAAGATATACTATAGTTCCTATTACTACCATCCCAGTATCCTGCTGTGAAGTTCTGTACCAATTTCACTGCATTGTCTCAATTGGATTTGTTCTGGCTTGTTCTGTTTTATTTTTACTACTTTCAAATTAAAATTTAAAAAAAATTTTTAAAGATGACATGCTTAACCATTACACTAATGGGAAAGACAAGTACAACTAGAGGTTCCATTTGACCCAGCTATTCTCCTTCATGGTATCTTCCTGAAAGAGTTAAAAGCATCATACCACAGTGATATAGCACAACCATGTTTACAGCAACATAATTTATAATAGCTAAATCCTAGAAACAGTCCAGGTACCCAATTCAACCAGGGGAGCCAGGTCCACCAAAGAGGGAGCCAAGCTGGCACCACACTGTGAGGTGAGTTGCAGCTTGCCAGGGGAGGCCCGGAAAAGTTGGGGACCATCAATCCCAGTGGCTGGGTGCCTGCCCAACCCCCTTAGGTCATTGGACTAGGCTGCAGAGGTTCTGCGGGCTTGAGTGGACTGCACCCAATGACCTTCATTCAACCAGGGGAGCCAAGCCAGCCAAAGAGGGAGCCAAGCAGGCACTGCTGTGAGGTGAGTTGCAGCTCACCAGGGCAGTCCCAGAAAAGTTTGGGACCAACAATCCCAGTGGCTGGGTGCCTGCCCAACCCCCTTAGGTCATTGGACTAGGCTGCAGAGGCATCACAATCCCTGACTTGAAGTTATACTACAAAGCTACTATAATAAAATCAACATGATATTAGAATAAAAACAGACATGAAGATCAATGGAATAGACTAGAAGATACAACTATGAACACACTCAACCACCTTATCTTTGATAAAGGGGCCAAACATGTTCAATAGAAGAACAATAGTCTCTTTAATAAATGGTGATGGAAAAAATGGACATCCATATGCCAAAAACTAAAATTATACCCATGCCTGTCACCATGTTCTAAAATAAATCCAAATGGATCAAAGATCTAAATATTAAAACAGAAATACTAAATCTGTTGGAAGACAAAGTAGGTAAAAATCTTGAAGACATAGGGGTTGGTAGAGAATTCATGAACAAGAACCAAACTGCACATGAAATTCTTCCTAGAATCAATAACTGGGATTGCATCTTATTAAACAGTTTCTACATGTCCAAAAAAATCGCCAGCAGAGTGAAAAGAAAACCCACAAACTCGGAAAAAATCTTAGTGAACTGTCCCTCAGACAAAGGACTTCTACCTATAACTTATAAAGAATTTTTTTAAAAAATCAGATCCCCAAAATTCAAAGACCCAATCCAAAAATGGGCATCCAAGATGAACACACAGTTCTCAGGTAAAGAAATACGAATGGCAAATAAATACATGAATAAATGCTCATCATCATTGGTCATTAGAGAAATGCAAATTAAAACCACACTGAGATACCATCTCACTCCAGAAAGAATGGCCGGGATCAACAAAACTACCAACAACAAATGCTAGAGAGGCTATGGGGAAAAAGGAATTCTTCTGCACTGTTGGTGGGAATGTTGACTGGTGCAACCACTGGGGAGGTCAGTCTGGAGATTTCTCAGAAATATGGGGTTGGAAGTCTCATTTGACCCAGCTATTCCACCCTTAGGCATATTCCCAGAAGATCTGAAAACATCTTACCACAGTGATATATGTACACCCATGTTTATAGCAGTACAATTTGTCATAGCCAGATCTTGGAAACAACAACCTAAGTGCCCATCAACCGAGGAATGGATAAAAAAATTGTGGTACTTTTATACAATGGAGTACTACTCAGCTATAAAGAATGATTATATTGAGATATTTATAAATAAATGGATGTAACTTAAATCCATACTCATAAGTGAAATAAATCAAACTCACATGTATAAATACCTTATAGTCTCCCCAGTGTAAGAAATGGTAGGAGTACATAAGATTTTATGGTAATCATGGTTCACCATTATATTGCTTTGAAGTCTTATGTTTTCATTCATTGGTTGGAATGGTTTTATTCTGTTTTGTATGATCTTATTATATGTGATGCTGTGAATAGTTACTCTGAAGAAAAGACAATTGTTGATTTAATATCATCTTGCTCTGAAGTCCTACCATGCTCTTGTTTTTCTATTACCGTTTGTTCTATCATGTTGTGTCTTATTGGATATTAATATGTATGATAGTAAAAACAATTTTTATGGAAAATGAGATAATATAGCAGCCATTGTTCATCTTCAGTTATTTGGTTCAGAATGCCTTGGAATACTTCCATTCTCTTGTGTTGTTTTATTCTACTTTGTTATGTTTGATGTTATTGTGTGTAAAGCTAAGCTCAACTATTTCAAAAAAAGAGACATTTTGATAGCTACTGTTAATATCCAATTGTCTTGTGAAGTGCTGTGTTGCTTACATTGTTCTGTTCTGATCTGCTTAGATCTGTCCTCTTTTGTTTTACTCTCTTTAAAATAAAAAAAACCTACACAATTAAAAAAATGTTAAGTGAAATAAATCAGACATATGAGTTTAAATTTATTTTGTTTCTCTTATGTGATTAACCCAAATGATAAATAAGGAGCATAATGGAGAATATATATTAGGAATTAGGAAGAATATGCTCAAATGGGAAGGGGGAGAATAGAAAGAAGGAAGAGAAAAATAAAAAAGAGAATGGAAGGAAAGAATAGAAATAAAAATTTTGTAAATGTTCAGAGGGAAAGGGGCCAAAGGTAGGGGAGAGGAATGAGGAAATAAAGAAAAAAAATATTATCTATGTTAGATCCCCCATCTGAGAGACAGCACAATCATCGTGGCAGTGGTTCAAAGCTGTGCCATGATAGTGCACACCTCCTTCTTCCCAGAAGTCCCTATGGCTTCTCCCTCCCAAAAGTCTGCCAAAGCTCAGGCATGTAACAGTTTACCCAATCTCCTGCACTCTCACAAAATAAGTCAGCTTACATCAGTCCCCAGAGCCCTGCCTCAAGCAAAGCCTATACCAGCAGAACCTGCCCTTTGTCTGCAAGAGAGCTGCCATAGCCTTCTTAGTGGTGAATACCTCCTTGCCCACTATTAGACTCTTTTCTTATCTACTTGCCTTCTCTCTTTTAATATTCTGTGCTGCTCTAGATTGAGTACAAATCACTCAATCCATTTACCTTCCAAAACAGCTACACACTACAGTTGGAGTATGGCCTCCCTGCCTTCAGGCAATAGCAGCGAAAGGCAGGCAATAGCAGTAAAATTCATCCTGACACAAGAAGCCAAAAAGTCCACTTTAGGACTGACAATCACAGTCTACTCACCACACTGTCTAGTCAATCTAATGAGAGTGTCTAGACACTCCCATCTCTAATGACCCAGTTACAACTACAACAAGTACATCTAACTCTAATGCAAGACCCTACTGTCACAGTCTCAACCAGCAACACCCTCAATCCAGCCACCCTATTTCCCACTCCTACAACAGATACAGAGACAAGTCCTCTACATGACTGCACAGATGTTCTCCAATTAACCCATACTTCCCACATATACATGGTTCTCGTCTCTCTACTCCTAACTCTAGCCCCTACAAAACTCCAAGCTCTCCCCAGGTCACCTACTCAGTTAAGCCCCTTTGAGCTTATGTATGGTAGACCATTTGTCTTACAAAACTTGGCTTCACCTTCTAATCTTCCTCCCCTAGCTGACTACATTCTGGTTCTCTAGTTTCTCCAACGCCTTCTTCAACAATACACTGACATTTGCCTCCCTCAACCCTCTGAGGGACACACACCAGATCCCCCTTTATCTCCAGGACGCTTAATCTACTTTAAAACTCTTAACTCCACAGGTTCAACTTCAACTCTTCAACCTAAAAAAAAAAAAAAAACGGACCTCACCTGGTATACTTTGGGACCTCCAACTGTGGTAAAGGATCTTCTTGTGGTTTATCCAAGCCAGAATACAGGCATTCACTATCAAACAAATCCTACTACTGAGCAACTTCTTGACCTCACAGACTCAGACAGAGCAGATCCCTCAATTCCATTCCCTTCTACCCCAGATCCCAACAATGCCCCTCTCAGCAAAATCAGCCAGACAGACTTCACAGCACACAGATACAAATTCCCTATGATGAATGTGAGCAATATGTACGACAAATATGTACTAATAAAAAATTAAAGTTTAAAAAACTAGAAAGGAGACAGGTGAAAATAAAGACAAAAAATATATCCAAATTATTGTTTGTTTTTATATGCTATTAATGCATTTGCAGTATATCCTAATGATTACAGTACTGAAAAATAGTCCTCAAATTTTACAAAAGCCACTGAAGATATTTCTATTTTGTTTTTCTTTGTTTTGTTTTGTTTTGTTTTGAGACAGAGTCTCACTGTATTTCAGGCTGGGCTTGAACTTACTATGTAGCTCAGTCTGGCCTCAAATTCAATGCCATCCTACTGCCTAAGCCTGCCAAGTACTGTAAGTACAGCCATGTGCCACCATGCCCAGCAATTCTTGCAGTAAAGCACTATTACTAGACCTCTGATGAACTTTCAAAGTCTATAGGAGATCAGAATATGCCACCCCAAAATATAATTGCTTGTAGGGAACCAGAATATGCCATCCCAAAATATGCCTCTTAAGTATAAGGACTAACTTGAACAACTACATCCAGGAAGACAATATGTAATGTATCAACTAGTGGTTTCTTACTGTTCTTTTTGAAATTCTGTATTGTTTCTACCCTTTTTTCTGTTTTGCTTTATTTTTCCCCTCTCTTTAAATAAAATTTTAAAAAAAACTACAAGGACTATTTTTGAGACTGCATGTGTAGGAAAAGCTCTGAAAACAATAGAAGTTAATCTTTGTAAGATAAATTTACATCTATAAACAAAATGTCATTTGTAAGGATGACAAGGAAGAGGATGACTAACTCAGTAGAGACTCTTATCAGTGGACACTTCTTTATTGTTTGTTTCCTGGTCACATTCCCATAAATATCCTCCATACATTTCTTTATTTGTCTCAATTGTAAGTGGTATTTAAGCCTGAACTCTAAGTCACCTTTTAAAGATCAGTAATTTCTCTAGCTATTTCCCATGTAAATATGAGATATGCACAGTAATAAAGTTCTTGATTTTCCTCTTATTAACCTGTCCTTCATATCAGTGATCCATCCCAGTTAAGAACTATGAAGGGCAGAAAGTAAATTATTTTTCCTCATCCTCAAAGCCAATACTCCAAAAACCATGCTTTTGGGATCCGGTGACAGTAAGACTTTTCTTCCCTCTAAAAGCCTTAAAACAACCTGAGTTTGAGGCGTTCCTAACTGTTATGCTCTTTCTATGAAAGGCAAGGCCTATACTTTTGGAGATTTCCTCAAAATTTAGGGATTTATAATAAGATCATCAGCTATCTGTATCTAAGACGATAATCTATTCCTGCAAAAGAAAAGAAAGAAAGGCCTTCCCAGAACTGTCACATGCAAAATGATGGGCACTTGCATTGTCAAGATGGCTACTTAATATCACAGGTACCTTTTCAAACCTATGATGATTTGTCTTTGAAATTATTCACAATGGTAAATATAAATTAACTCAAACTGTAAAAAAATACTGATGAGGAAATTTTACTCAAGATAGGTAACCATATCTTGTCTCTATTTTTATGACAAACTAGGAAAGGCTTAGGGGAAGACAAAGCTCTAAACTTCTGCTCAAACACTATTTGAAAATTTCTAAATATATTTCATACAATTGACCCTAATCAAAAATGTTTAGCAATACTTTTGTAATGGCTTCATAGTTTTGTTCTTAGACTTAGCTTTTTCCCTTGGTAAAATGCTATATTAATCAGATTTTCATATCTGTAACTATTAGAGACCCCTGCAGTGGGCCCCCATCTCCTACCAGATGCTAACAGTACAAAGCAAAATGAAAGGGCCGAGACAAAATGACAGTGCAGTGGGGAATAGAATGACGAGTTGTTCACAGGGAACAAAAAGCCATAAGCAGGTCAGTATTTTATGATTACATTCTCTTTGATGGGGATGGTGAGGAGACTGGGCTGAATGTGCTAAACATGTAGTCAGGCAGGAAAGGCTTGTAAAAGAGGGAACAAAGCATTCTTGTGAAAGGTAATTCTAGGAAGGAATTTTCATTGGAGTCACACAGGCCTCAGCAGAAACATTATCTCATATCTTAGCCCCACAGTCTCATGGCCTGCATCTCTGGGCTCAACTTTGGCTGCTGACAAAAAGCAATTCTAGCCCAACACAACTCCCATGCTATCATGAAGACATGTACTCAGCCTCAGCCAGACTCACTAATTAGACTGAAAGCCAGTTTAGGGAAGTCAGCTCTGTATGGCCTGTACTGCTTGCTAATAAGCACAATCACATTTAGGCCTTGGAAAGGGTGATGTGGCATCCTCCACATGAAACCAAATACTTGAGGAAACAATTTAAAGGATTGTTTTGGCTGAGTTTCAGAGGTTTCAGCTGGCAGGCATCTGGTTCCATTGCCATGCGCCTGCAGCAAGGCAGAAACCTCATGGCAGAAGGGCATGGCAGAGAAGATTGGTTCACCTCATGACAATTGGGAAATAGGGGGAAAAGAGCCAGTGACAAAGGGTTAAGGGATAAGATATAATCCCCAAGATCATGTCTTTATGACACATTCCCTTTCACCAGGCACCACCTCCTAAGTTTCCATTACCTCTCAACAATACATTCAAACTATGATCTCATGAATAGAGTAATCTACTGATACAATTAGAGCCTTCATGATCCAAACTCCATCTGAGATCCTCATCTCTAAACACATGATAATGCTTACAGAATATTTTAGGTCTGAACTATAGCAAGGGCTAATAGTGCATCATTGGAAGGGATACATAGATTATGGGTTTTCTCATCTGGAAATTATATTCATTACTCTCTAGTGATAGAAAATCTCCCTTTACAGGTAAAATACTTAATAAACTGTGTAAGATACTCTCATTAAAATGAAAAACCCTTTGTAAATATTGGCTCACTATGTTTTGGCAAAATAGAATGGACCAATGATCTTTTAAAGTCAAAATCCTTCTAGTTTCCAGGATAATTTAATGTCCCCAATTTAAAATCTGATCATTAGCTAAAAGGACAAAGTGATCAACATCTCAAAATCATCAGGAGTCTGCCCTAGATGCAGTAATTCCAGGAAGACTCATGAGACTGTGGCACATATCCTCTTCCAGACTCTACCTTTTTAACACTTTAAGCTTGTCAAATATTGTCCAGAACTACATCATATGCCCAAAAAGTGCAAACTGCATTTTCAAAGGGACTATTACTACATGATTTTCAGTCAGGAGATCAGTTATTAGAAGTGAGAACAATGAGATTCATCCTTAGAAAAGCACTGGAGAAGACCAATTCAGAATGTCTGCCAGGGTTGGGGATTTAGCTCAGTGGCATAAGCACCTGTCTAGCAAGTGCGAGGTCATGAGTTCAATCCCCAGTGCGCACACACACACACATACACACACACAAAATCACCAGAATATCTGCCAGTGAGATCTCAGACAAAAGACTAATATCTGGAATATATAAAGAACTTAAGGGCTGGGGACACAGCTCAGCAGCAAAGCACCTGCTTGGCAAGCATGAGGTCCTGAGTTCAATTCCTGGTACCAAAAAAAAAGAATTTACATTAGAATCCTCTGAAAATAAAAGACCCAGTCAAAAAATTGACAACTGGACATCAGCAAGCAAACCCAGTCTGGAAAGCAGCACCATGCACAGAGGCCTGCCTGACTAGAATAGCCAGACCCCAGCCCCTCCCAGAGCACAGGCTGGCAAAAAAGAAGTACCATCCCACAACACCACTCCACCACCACCACTGTAAGCAACCAGCTTATCAGGAGAAACACAGGCTGTGATGATAGCTATGGAGATGAAATGCAATTAGATGCCTGTGGTGCTTTGGTGTTTCACAAACATTGCAGGTCTAGGGCCAGTGCTCTGATCATAGATGATAGCAGTACACAGTGTGACATCTAGAGGGGATCTCCTTCTGAGGGTTTACAGCCATTGTTAACTCCCTATAGTCTTGTTTTGGAAGTCCTATATAGTTTCCATTGTTTTGTTGGGTTGGGTTTTATTCTCTTTTCTTTTGTTTGATTATGTCAAATCCAACAGCAGGAGTAGCTATTTCAAAGATAGCAAGACATATTATGGCGGCAATTTTGGATTTGCTATTGGCTTGTTTTGAAGTCCATTATTGCATTCATTGATTTATTTTTATTGTTTCCATTCTACTCTGTTCAATCTGATTTTTATTATGTCTAAAGTTGTCTGCAGCTATTTTGAAGACATCAAAGGGCATCATGGTAACTATTGTTGATTTCATAATGTTTTTAGACTTCTATCTCTTACAATGGTTTGTTTTGATTGGTTTTATTCTGTTTTATCCTCTTTAAACTAAAATTTTAAAAAATACATAAAAAGACAACTGAAAGGAATAGACACGTCTCAAAATAAGTACAAATGGCCAATAAATACATGCAAAAATGTTCATCATTGCCTACCATTAGAAAAATACAAATTAAAACAACATTGATATTTCATCTCACCCCACAAAGAATCGCTAACATCAGGAACTGAACCAACAACAGTTGTTGGGTCTGCAAGGACAACAGAACACTTCCACATGCTTGGTGGGAATATAAACTAAAAAACCACTATGGAAATCAATATGATTCCCATATTGATATACAGGAATATCATATATCCCAATATAGATTCTTCAAGAAACTAAAACTAGAAATCTCATTCAGCTCAGCAATTCCCTTTCTAGGCATCTTCCCAAGAGTTAAAGACATCGTACCACAGTGATGAGTGCATACCTAATTTTACAGCAGCACAATTCATGATAGCTAAATCTTGGAAGTGCCCTATAAGTTCATCAGTAGATGAATGGGTAAAGAACATGTGGTATTTATATACAATGGAGTATTACTCTGCCATAAAAAGGATAAATGTGAGTCATTTTTAAGAAAATGAGTGCACCTCGAGAGCATAATATTTTTTGGGGTACAGGTGATTGAACTGAGGGCCTTGTGCATACTAGGCAGGCACTCTACCACTGAGCTACATCCCCAGCCTTCAACAGCATAATATTAAATGAAACAAATCCAACACACAACATACTTGGAGTTTATATGAGAAACTCCAAGTATAAATAATTTCAAAACAAAATAAAAGATAAACAATAAGACATGGAGAAATATGTTCTTTGCAAATAGGAAGGGAATTTACAGAGAAAGAGACAAAGAAGGAGGGGAAGGGAAGTGGAATAAAAAGCATATATGTTAATTACATGTACCTACTCCCTCAGATGAATGTAAACCTATGTACCGCAGACATTATATAATAAAAAGCAAAGCATAGATTCTGCTAAATGTGCTTCAATTCTTATTGTTGTAAAGTCAAAAAATCTTTAAATCTAATCATCATAAGTTGGGGGATCATCTATATATGATTTGTTTAACCCTATCCAAAATGTTTTTATTCACAGACAAATTAAATTTGGACAATAAGTAGTACCTACTATACACAATATGTCATGCCCTTCACTAGGGGCACACATAGATTTTTTTCTCTGTGTAATCAAATGCATTTTTCTGTGTTTGCCCCATTGAAAGATGCTATATATTATGGGTATAATCCTTCAGCCTTTCCAAGTACTCAAAACAGAGCCTTTCATTGTATTAATTCTTTGACATGTTATCTTACCAGCGAGCATCCAAGAGATTGTACTTCACTGATTCATGCAAGGATTTATACTCTAGTAAGAGTTCCTGAACTAGATCACAATGTCAAAATTTTTATCGGACATTGGCTCAAATAGCAAATGAAATAGTCCAAGCATTACAAGCACAAAAGATAAGCATAAATCAACTAGATAGAAATTATTTTTTTGGAACAGGCAGCCTAATTGCCAGCCTGGTAAGCAGCTGGGGGCCTAGCAAGCCACCGGCGCACCAGGGTGAGAACTATCAGCGATTCCTGAGCTCTGCATCATGTTGGAACTTTGGGTGCTGGGAGAACAGGCAGCCTACTCGCTGCCCTGGTATGCAGCTGGGGGCCTGCTGGTATGCAGGCTAAGGATCAGACATCGATCATTATCCCCCCCATTAGCAAGTCAGCACTGGCAGTCTGAGCATCTCTTGGGAGGATGAATGCAGTGTGGCAAGTAAGGGGGATTTCCTTCTACCATCTCTTTGAAGGCAAATATTTTTATCACTGTTTTACTCAGTTTTGATTAATGGTACTGCTTTATTCAATATTCTGTTTTTGTAAGTTCAATATTTCCTTCCATTTTCCTCTATCTGATTGAAAGGTCAGCTAGTGTATACAGAATGGGTTGTACTATTGTGCCCATTGCTCATGTCCTGGTGACCTGCTGTGAGGTTCTGTGGTAGTTTCACTGCACTGCAGTCGGTCACATGGGTTTGTTCTGTCTTGTTCTGCTGTATTTTGCTACCTTCAAAAAAAAGTAGATAGCAAAGTAACAAAATACCTCCAGAAATCTCCCCACTCCACCAAAGCTGATCCATGGAGCATGGATGAGGAGAAACTCAAAAACAAGGCAACAGAATTATATAAGGTGATTAAAAAGTAAATAACAACAAAACAAGTCAGTAAGGTACTAAGCAATCTGAAACAGGATATAACTAAACAGATAATGGACTCAAAAATAAAAAGAAGAAAAGGAAGTGCTCTAGAGGATATGTTTAAGTGTGTAGGATTGATAACCACGTTGCTAAGTTGTTACTGGATCATTGAACTTCTTTGTAGTCTCACTGTTTGAATGTCCACTTTGTATGCTTTAATTTTATAACTTTAAGAACTGTCTAAGAGGACAATATGTAATTTATCAACTAGCGATTTCTTACTGCTTACTTTTTTTTCTGAAGTTCTGTATTATTTCTACCCCTTTTTCTGTTTTGCTTTTTTTCTCTTTAAATAAAATTTTAAAAAAATACCTGAAATAAATTACATTTTTTCCTCAACCACAGCAGAGTCTGGGCAATGTGTATACATCACTTATACCTGAGTAAATCCCCTAGGAAAAGTAGGACAATCAATCAATCTATTCATTAAAAAAAAAACACTTGCTTAATTAAGATTGACCAAAATAACCCTCATGATTTCCTCTCCTGGTTGAGCTCAGGCAAACTAAGAAATTGGACATGAGGTGGGTTACAATATTTCTTTTTTAAATAACTTTTTATCATTAGATGCTTGTAGTGCATGCTAATATTCATCTTGGGGAGTAAATACACATATTTATCATATATTAATTATTTTATTCCATTTCCCCTCACCTCTTTCTTCCTTTCTGTCTGTAGATGCCCTCCCTATCTCCCTATTTCCTATAGTCTACATTTTATTGTATTTTTGAAATTATTTATACTTGGGGCTTCACAGGAAGAGAAACCATCTATAATGATTGATACATTGTGTCAAATTAAGAAGTTTAGAAGTATAACTAAGAAACTCAGCAAGGAGCCAGGTCCTTATTTTATAAAGTACTTATCCTTGGAAGAGGGTAGCATGGAGATGGTGAGAGTGCTACATCTGTGGGGGTTAAGGATAGCCTACATACAACATAAGGGAGGAAAAGAGGCTTGTTCTCCCCATTTGCTCTTGTTGTATTTGCTTTCTTCTGCCATCTTGAAGTGTTGCCCCTGTGCCATGCCAGCCTGATCTGGAGCCAGACAATTATTTATTGTAACTCAAATAATGAATATCATAAACCAAGTATTATTATCCCTTTTTTTAATCAACCTCACAATTCAAAAAATTATATTTGTAATCCCACTGAGACATTATTGGAATGCTGGCAAGTTTATTCCAATCTACCACCTCCAATGCAACCCACAGTGAGAGTAAAGACACCAAGACATATTCAAAGTTAAGGGCAGGCAATCCAAGTGAAGATATGTGGACAAAGGCCCTGATTCTAGGCCTTTCCAGAATTTATTATCTTGTCTAGAAGTGGCTGGCTTGAGAATGAGTGACAGTAAGGATGGTGGGAACCACATGAGTAACTTCTGCTGGCTAGCCAGGTAGGGAGAGAAGAATTTTTGCAAAATGCAGGGAGAATTAGATGCAGAAGGATAAGTCTGTATAATTCAGTTAAGGTAGTGTTTGAATTGCTTTTAGAGGCTGTTGCTTAGTTTTTGATATGTAAATTTTGTGCCCTGGGGACTCATAGCCTCTTTATTTTGAGGCTCATACCCAGTTGTCAGTCCTGGAGCTGACTGGATTTGCCATTCCACTGTTCTTGGATCTTTTACAAAAAGCACTATGTGAGGAAACAGGAGACTGTCAGAATTGCCCCAAGGATTACTTATCAATACTTCAGCTGATCTTATTTGCATTGTTTAGAGCCAATTGAAGAGAGAAGAGAATAGCATAGCCTGCTCTGTACATATCAGTATATGAAAATAAGACTGATGCTGCAGCAATTGTTCTGTATTCAAGGGGAGTCACACAAATTGTCCCCTATAATTATGGACTAAAACTTCCACAAACTGTGAAATAACTAAACCTCTCCCTTCTTAATATTTGGTGTCATGTATTTTGTTCCAGCAATTAAAGAAAAGTAATTAAGATACCATACAATTATTTAAGCTTGTGTGTTGGATATATTTCACTTAACATTATGGTCTGAAGGTACATCTATTTTCCTAAAAATTATTCAAATTTATCCTTTATGGCAGAGTAGTGCTCCATTGTATATTAATACCACATTTCTCTACCCATTCATCTATTGATGGACATATAGGCTGCTTCCAAGATGCTATTGTGAATTGTGCTACTATAAATATGGATTTTTCATACATTAATGTGATATGATGTCTTCAATTCTTTAGCCAAGATACTGTGAAAGGGAATAGCTAGATTGAGTGAAATTTCTAATTTTAGTTTCTTGAAGAATTTCCATACTGATTTTCATAGTGGTTTTACTAGTTTATATTCCCATCAACCATGTAGAAGCATTCTGTTTTCCTTGTAGCCTTGCCAACATTTGTCATTATTTGTGATGATTATCCTTAGATTCAGTGTCCTCTACCATTTAACTTTCAGCTGCATATGTGTTGCTGCACAGCCATGATCCAGGGAAACAGGTAACTCATGATCAGAGTCAAAAGGAAGCTGAAGCCCTCATAGACTATCTGGCTTGCTTGTTGAATGACAGAGAGGTAGTCATTAAAATTTTCTGGGAAGAGAACTATTACAGAACTAGCACAGCAATGACAGAGGAGCTAACTAAAGACAGTGACAGCCACAGCAAAGAGACTGCTTGCCACACTATGTTCAGAGCTAAATACCTAAAGTCTTCTGTGGAATCCACAAACAACCAAACATCTTCTTTGAGAGCCCAGTTTGGTGTACCAGGGTGAAACATCCCTCTTAGCCCTTTATTGGTCACAAATTCACTCAACAAGAGGAAAGTAAAATCTACCATTTGCAAACATGACTATAGATTTCTTTCCTACCTCCTTCTTCTTTCCCCTGTAAAACAGTCCTTTGCTACATAAAATCAATATATTATTAGTTTTTAATTCAAGTAATTTAGCATAATAATATGTTTTTTGAGTTATTGTTTGATATGTGTTAATTAACTTTTCTATTAGCCACAGTTTCCTCATTTTGTAGGGGAATTTCAAATCCCACTGCATTAGTCCATTTTTCTATTGCTATAACAAATATTGGAGGCTGGATAGTGCATAAATAAAAGATATGAATTGAGTTCACAGTTTTTGAGGCTGAAATCTCAAGATCAGGCAATATCATTGGTTCAGTCCCTGGTGAAGGTCTTGTGATAGGCAGCATCACTAGGGCAGGAGCTTTGCAAAGGAGTCCACATAGTGAGACAGGAACGAAGGGGGATTTGAAGAGAAGGCTTACTCCTTCAAAAGAAGAACTAACTTACTCTGAGAGACCAGACCTTCTGAAGTTGTTACCCCATGGCCTAATTAGCTCACACTGGGCTGTTAATCCTCTTAAGATTTCCACCACATCCCACACTATTGCATTGGGGGCCAAGATCCCAGAACCTGACACTTTAGGGGGCAAACCACATCCAAGTCATAGCACACCCCTAAGAGAACTAACGTGACAGTACCCAGCACTGGATCAGGCACACATAGTGGTATTTCAGTTCACATACTTAATTTTTTCCATGATTCTGGTCACAAACTGAATTGGAGGAAAAGCAAATCAAATTTCTCCATAAGGTCAACATTGAACCTAATCCTTGAATTTGATTTGGTTCTTGTCCAATTTGGCTTGCAACTAGAATTGTAGAAAGAATTAAGTCTGTGAACCCAGGTGCCACTGTATGCAGAAAAGATGCTTTCTCAGATGAAGTTAGTGAGGAAGGTGTTCCATTAGGCCATCAATTATCATTACAGATAGCCACTTAGTGGAATGTTTAGTGCAATTCTAATCAGTCAGTTAACTATGGTATGTGTCAAGTTTCTTGCTCTGGGGAAGATACAAGAGGAAAAGAGATTATCTTCCCTTAAGGAAATAGAATATGAGTTGGTAGACATAATGCATACATGAACCAGTACTTCAAGAGAATGGCTATGCGGGAGCTTAACAGGTTAAATATACCATAGAAGGGTAAAAGAATGTGGCGATACTTAATTCAACTTGCAAAAAGTGAAGAAGAATGGAGTCAGACCTATCAGATAATCGAACCCTTCATTTTATGTCCCTTCTGCTGCTCTGACAGAGTTGCTTAGCATATACTGCAGGAAATTACCCTAGAGGAAAATTTTAAGTTACATCAATTCTCTGTGCATTAGTTTCTTCACCTGTAAAATAGAATTTTCAATATCCATCTCAAAAAGTTGTGTGTTTTAAAGGAATAATGAGTGGAAAGCATTTAGTGCAGTGCCAATATAAAGCATGTACTATACAGCACAGAAGTTGTTCTAGCTGTTACCTATTGCTCATGTTTCCTTTCTATCCACTCACATCCTGTCTTGCAACCATACTGCAAAACACCACTCTGCTCCCAGTTTCATAAACCTTGCTATTTCTGATGTCTGCCATTATTTATGCTAAATGTACCCTAATTCCACCCAGCCCCAGCAGATACCATCAGAACACACTGACCTATCAGAGCAGTTCTCAGGTTTCAAGATCCAAGCCAAACCTGTAAAGTACCCTCAGATTCATAATTGCATTTGAACAGTTTTTTCTTTACATAGGACTCTTCACAGATGACATCAGATTATCATGGCCATTGTAGGCAAAAGCTTCTAATTTATTTGAGACAAGTGAACTGCTTTATTAGCTTTTAAATTCCCTAGCACCAGCCAAAGCAAAGCACATTATGAGCTAGTTCAACCTCAAATGCCAAGGATTTTTCTTCTTTGCTGTTTGTTCGTTTCATGGTGCTAAAGATGGATCCCAGGGTTTTATGCATGCTAGTCAAGAGCTTTACAACTAAGCTACCCCTACCAGCTCCATGAATTCTGGATTTATATTCTCCAAGAATCAATTAGTAACCCCTGCTTTTGAACACACTGGGACAATTTCATGGCAATGAGGTAGGCCATAAAAGGAACTAATCTAGGAATCAACATCAATAAACTGTAATTTTATGCAACCTTATAATATTTTGAACAATACACTAAGTTTTGGTGATTGAGACCCCTTAATAATGGTAATTTATGATTCCTGGATTACATGTGTGTCAGTGTGTGTACATGTACATGTACATGTGAAGGAATTAAGGATGTGCCATATCAAAAATAGGCTACATTGACTATTCCAAACTGAAATCACTAGATATTTGTAACTACAAATATGACCATATGGAGCTAAGCATGGTGGCATATACATGTAATCCCAGTATTCAAGAGGTTGAGGAAGAAGAATCACTGTGAGTTCAAGATCAGCCTAAACTACATAGGATCTGTCTCAAAAAGAGAAAGAAAGAAAGAAAGAAAGAAAGAAAGAAAGAAAGAAAGAAAGAAAAGAAAAGAAAAGAAAAGAAAAGAAAAGAAAAGAAAAGAAAAGAAAAGAGTGAAACTTTTTAAATGGTCATTTGGCCTGTGTTTTGCAACATACAGCAAGCCATAAAGATTCTTTCAGTAAGGATGTTCCCCTACTAATGTGAGAAAATAGCTTTAACCACTGGAGATTTGTAAATGGGGCTGTAATCCAGAATAAATAAATTAGGATAACCTTTATCTTTCACTAGCTTTTATACATTCCCCCACAAATCTCAGAGACATCCCAGGATTTTACTACCCAGTAATCCATTTTTTCTGTTATTTCTTCAAAACTTTATTGCGCTTTGTCTAAAAAGTATAAAGGCATCTTGCTTTGGTCATTTCTTTGGACTTCACTGTTGTGTAGAGACACACACCCCTATGGACATGTCAAATTAACAAAACTTACATGCTTTCTCTTATTAGTAAAGTCCTATATTAACTGGATTCCTGGATCCAGTCAGAGAGCTCACATCAAAAATAAGAGAATATTGCTACACGGATAACTGCAAATGTCATGAATCTCTATATTATGTACCTTCCTGCATGTTTTTAAAGCTTAGAAGCCCACTAAGCACAGCACATTTAACTTTAGCTTTGTCTGATGTGAGAGCTTTCATTATGTCATAATGTGTGGGAATTATTATTTTTTAAATAAAAGCCAAGTATACTCTGATTGAATTGAATTCCTCAATCTCACAATGAAATATCACATTTGTCAGTTTCAGTTTACTGTTTCTTTAAACATCACATTTTTCTGTGCATATTTATTAGCTTCATTAAAAATATTCTGTATACCCTTTTCATGGTCAAACCCTTAAAAGCAAAGAAGGGCTTAGTCAGGTGTCTTCAACACCTTCTGGAGAGCCCTCTTCCTTACTCACAGCACTGCTCACTGCTCCCCTTCCATTGGCTGTGTCTGCTGAAAGACCAAAAAACAAATCAACACCCCTCCACCAACTTTTACTATAAAGTTTGCAAAACACATATATTAAAACTATTTAGCTTTGCTAACAGTGTCCAAGCAGCAGTGGTGGCAAATGGCTTATGTTGCTGACAAATGTGTTTCATAAGAATAAACTCTTACCTTGAGGACTGAGAAAGATAAACAGGATAATCAAAAGATGCCTATACAATCACAGGAATCTGGAGCCATCTAGGCAGGAAAAAATAAATCAAAAATGAAGTCTGTATGAATCTCCAGGGCCCCTGGGGACTTAATTAACTTTACTCAGATTGAAGTACAGGGGAATCTGGCAGCAAAGACCATTCAAAGGACTTCAACACACACAGAGCAAAGGGCTTCTAGCATGAAATGCCTTGTATTGCCTGTGGCTAAAACCTAGACAATATTTTATATGTTCTAGATATAAGACTTTTGTCTAAGGGACAACTGGTTAAAATTTTTTCCTACTCTATGGGTTGTCTTTTCACACTGTTGGTGATTCCTTTTGTTGTGCACAAGTTTTTTAATAGCATGAGATCCCAGCTGTTGATTCTTGGTATTATTTCCTTGCAATCAGGGTTTTGCTCATGAAATCTTTGCCTACACCAATGTCTTCAAGATTTCTGCCTATTCTCTCTTCCAGCAGATTTAGTGTTTCTGTTTTACTATTTATATATTTGACCCATTTTAGTTTAGTTTAGTACATGGTAATAGACATGAGTATAGTTTTAGTCTTAAGCATATGGAAAGCCAGTTTTCCAGCACTATTTATTGAAGAGTCTATCTTTCTTCCAGTGAACGTGTTTGACTCCTTTGTCAAAGATAAAGTAGCTGAGTGTGCTTGAAGCTGTTTTTGCAACTTCTAATCTGTCCCACTGATCCGCAGGTCTGTTTTTATTCCAGTATCATGCTGCTTTTATCACAGTACCTTTGTAGTATATTTTCAAGTCAAGAATTGTAAGGTCCCTTTCCTTGCATTTGTTGCCCAGAATTGTTTCTAAAAATGGGAATTTAAAATGAAAACACACTTCTCACATGAAAAAATACAAATGGCAAATAAATATATGAAAATGTTCAATATCACTGGTTACTCAAGAGATGCAAATTAAAACAATGCTGAGATTCCAGCTCACTCCAGAAAATATAGCTATCATCAAGAAATCAACCAATAACAAATGCCTGTGGGTGTGGGGGAAAAAGGAACTCTTCTCCACTGTTGGTGGGAGTGTAGAATGGTGAAATCACTGTGGAAATTAGTGGAGATTCTTCAAAATACTAGGATTAGAGATCCCATTTGATCCAGTAATTCCCCTGACAGGTATCTTCCCTAAAGAATTAAAAACATCATACTACAATGATATATGCATACCCATGTTTATAGCAGCACAGTTTGTAATAGCTAGATCTTGGAAACAAGCCAACTACCAGTCAACTGGATAAAAATGATGTGAGGTTTTTTTTAGACAATATAGTAGTACATAGCCATAAAGAAGGACAAACTTAAAACATTTGTAGGTAAATTGATACAACTTGAGACCATATTCTTAAGTGAAATTCACATGTGTAAATATCACATTGTCTCCCTGATGTGAGAAACTCAAGTAAATAAGGTTGAAAATATACAGTAGATATTGTGAAATGGGAAGAAATTGTTCAGAACAAAAAAGCAACTAGGGAAGGGAAAAAGAAGGAAGACAAAGGGTTAAAAAGGTTTTTTAAAAAGGATAAAATGAAAACAAAGCTATGTAAATAGGAAATGGAGAGGGGTTAAAGGGAAAAGAGGGGATTGGGGAAAAAAGAGGACTCAAAATATATCATATACAGGTATAAATATCTTATGATGAATATGAACATTATGTATATCTAAAATGTACCAATAAACTTAATTAAAAGAAAGAAATAAACTGGGCATAGTGGTGCACATCTGTAATCACAGCACTTAGGAGGCTGAGGCAGGAGGATCATTGCAAGATCAAGACCAGCCTCAGCTACAAAGTGAACTGAACTGCATAGTGAGACTGTCTCAAAAACATACAAAGAAAGAAATAAAACCCATACAATAATTTGAAAGTCTCTCAGCTTGATAAAGATAAATCAAAGTATGTGTTCATTGGAGGACAAGCTCTATCCTTGCAGAAACACAACAAAACAAAATAGAAAACAAATGTCATTTAGTTAGTACTTCACAAGCCAGAAGACTCTGATGAACCAAAATACTCACGCACCTTGTGGATTAAGAAAGCCAATATATTTCTCTGTCAGAATTCTATGCAGGGCCAGGGAAGTGGCATAAGCACTTGCCTGGCAGGCACAAGGTTGTGAGTTTGATCTCTGGTACCAAAGAAATAGAGAGAGAGAGAGAATTCGATGTAGGCTTACATTTTTATATATGCTTAGTTACAAATTGAGCAAATTACAACTACACAATATTTGGTACATGTCCGTACCAAGAAAATGCTTGTTCATCTGAAATTCTAATTTAAACTGAGCAATATATTTAGCTGGGAAATAAATATTTTATCTTACAATCCTACTGTGGAAATAAATTAAGACCACCCAAATGAGGACAAACAGGCCATTTATCCAAAACTTACCATATATAGCAAAGAAGTCAGCCACCAGTACTTGAATCTGGCAGAGACTCAAAGCAGGAAGGGAATGAGATAAATGTATAATGAGGAGAAAGAAACAGCCCTG
This sequence comes from Hydrochoerus hydrochaeris, assembly GCA_004027455.1. Taxonomy (NCBI): domain Eukaryota; kingdom Metazoa; phylum Chordata; class Mammalia; order Rodentia; family Hydrochaeridae; genus Hydrochoerus; species Hydrochoerus hydrochaeris. The sequence goes on along the minus strand of PVLA01010388.1, from coordinate 11,472 downwards.
ATTAGAGGCTATTGGCACAGGGAAGATGAAGGAAAGCTAACTAGAGACAGGGATCCTATCTGATTGGTTAGGGAAGCAGATGTGCTTTCTCTGGTTGGTCTTGAGTAAGAAGCTGGGGCAAGACATAGGGAAGCTGGCAGTAACTGATGAAGTCTTGGTGGTTCTAAGCCAGCTGCTCCAGAGGTGGTAGGTTAGCATGCCAGGCAGCTTTCAACAGAGGGAGTAGTTCTACAAGGGATTTGAATAAATAGTTCTTCAAAGAAGATATTGAATATGGTCAACAAGTACATAAAAATTGCATGACATTATTAGTCACTGGATGCCGGAGTCCAGCTGCGGTAGGGCTAGGGTTTCCCAAAGGTGGACAGGGAGTCGGCGAGTGAGAGACAGAAGACACTGCACACTAGTCTGTGAGTGAATCTGAATCCGCTTTTATTTTTTAGAAGCTGGAATATATATTTGCCAACCCTGGCAGCAACCCCCAGCCCCAAGCAGGAAACGCCCCAGGCTCAGGACCAGGCAGGGACAATCCCAAACAATAGGTGTTAATTGACCTCAACTCCAAGCAGGAAGTGCCCCAGGTTCAGGGCAATAGGCATCAATTAACATTTTAATCTTGACATTTAGTCAGCCCGGGAAATGCAAGCCGATGCACCTGGACGCCTGCAAGAGGACCGGATGCCCGCAGGAGGAAGAGATGTGTGAGATTATTATGCCGCTCCCTACATTGCTTTCTTTATCATTTATGGGAGCGGCAGTCCCTGCGAGGACAGCGCCTGTCTTAGGTCAAGGACTCTTCACATGTACCCAACCAGGCCTTACCCGTCATGGGTCTGCAGGACAGCAATTGGTCCTGTGCCTGTCTTAGGCGGCCGGTGGTGTAACATATGTGTCCTAGTTGCCCGTCTTTGGCTGCCTGTCCAGTGTCTCAGGGCAGTTGTCTCACAGGAATTTTGTAAATCCTCCTCCATGAGCTCTTTCATTTAAAGCTTTTGTATAAACTCTCTCATACTACTCACAGAAGGCAAAACCCCACAATCAGTCCTCACAAAGGGGTTATCTAGAGGGCCTCCAGCAAC
>PVLA01010388.1:0-10293 GCA_004027455.1 Hydrochoerus hydrochaeris | reverse complement strand
TTCCAAGATCCCCGTGCCCAATTCCCACATGCGGCGTCCTTTTCCTGGAGAAGCGATTGTCACAAGGCGTGGATGGACTAGGACGCGGCATGGACAGAAAAGGGTGCCGCAACTGGAGAAATGCAAAACCAAAGTACAAGAAGATACTACTTCATACCCACTAGGATGGCTGTAATCAAAAAGAGGGTGAGTGTGAGAAGTTGTTGATCAAGAGCACAAAGCTCCAGAAAGACATGAGGAATCGGTTTTGATATCTATTGCACAGCAAGGTGACTATAGTCAATAAGATAATGCATTATATATTTTGAAATACACTAAAAGAAGAAATTTCAAATGTCTCACCATAAAAAATGAGATATAAACAAAGTGACAGATTAAATCGTAGTGAATGATTTAATCACAATGATTAAGAATTTACCACAATAGGAGCCAGGCACTGAGGGACATGATAGAAATTCCAGCACTAGGGAGTTTGAGACAAGAGAATTGTTGTGAGTTCAAGGCCAGCTTGGGCTACATAGTGAGTTCAAGGCTGGCCTAGACTACATAGCAAGATTCTGTCACAAAAAAAGAGTTAACCACAATTAATGATTTAAATTGATTCAAGTATTCCACACTGTATACATAAGTCAAAGCATCACATTATATACAATAAATGTATATAATTATGACTTGTCAATCAAAAACAATGTTAATATTAAACATTTATGGCCAAGTATGGTGTCAAATACATGTAATTCCAGGAGACCAAGGCAGGAGGACTGCTGCAATTTCAAGGCCAGCCTGAACTACACAGCAAGACTCAGTCTCAAAAAAAGAAAAAGAAAAATATGGTATGTTAATATAATGAATACTATTCAACCATAATAAAGAACAAAGCACTAATACATGGTATGACATGGCCAAAACTTGAAAACATTATACAAAGTAAAAGAACCCAAATACAAATGTCCATACTTGGTTGTGCATGCCTGTAATCCCAGCACTTTGGAAAGCTGAGACAAGACCATGAGTTTGAGTCAAGCCTACATAACTTAGCAACATAGTGATATCTTGTCTCATAAAAAACAAAAACTAGAAAAGAGCTGAGGATGGAGATCAGTGCACAGACCCAGGGTTCAATCCCCAGTACCACAAATGAAAAAGTCCAAAAAGCACATGCTGTATGAATTCGTTTATATGATATATGCAGTATAGACAAGTCCACAGAGATAGAAAACAGATTAGTAGCTGTCAGCATGGGTGTAGGGAGGAGAGAATGAGGAGTAACTACTAATGAGTATGTGGTTTCTTTTACAGATGATGAAAATGTTCTAGAATTAGATGGTATTTTGGTTGTACAACTTTATAAATATACTACAAACAATTGAGTTGTTCAGTTTTGGTTTGTTATTTGTTTTGTTTTTGCTTTTTTTGAAACAGGATCTCACTATCTAGTTCAGGCTGTCCTTATACTCACGGGTAGAACACTCTGCACCATCTCACTCCAGAAAGAATGGCCAAGATCAACAAAACTACCAACAACAAATGCTGGAGAGGCTGTGGGGAAAAAGAGACACTTCTGCACTGTTGGTGGGAATGTAGCCTGGTGCAACCACTGTGGAGGTCAGTCTGGAAGTTCCTCAAAAAGCTGGAATTGGAAGTCCCATTTGACACAGCTATTCAACTTCTGGGCATATTCCCAGAAGAATTGAAAACATCATATCACAGTGATATGTGTGCACCCATCTTTATAGCAGCACAATGTGTAATAGCCAAATCTTGGAAAGAACCTGAATGCCCATCAACTGAGGAATGGATAAAAAAGATGTGACACTTTTATTCAATGCAGTACTACTCAGCTATACAGAATGATCACAGTGAGATTTTTATAAGTAAATGGATGAAACTTGAGACCATATTCATAAGCGAAATAAATCAAACTCACACATGCAAGTACCATACTGTCTCCCTAGTGTAAGAAACAGAGTACATAAGATACAAAAAACTCAATAAATACAGTGAAAGGATAAGAATCTCCTTAAAAGGGAAAAATAATATCTCAGGGAAAAGGAGAGAAAAAAGGAAGAGAAAATAAAAAATATCCAAATTTGCATAAACACACTTAAGATAGCTAAGTGATAGTGCTACAAATTCTATTAGTTCTTGCAAAAAACAGTTAACATTCATAGGATTGGAATAATTTTGCATGTTTTGTCTGGGGATTGGAGGAACTCTTTTGAAGATCACTATGCAAAATAACAACCTTAGCTATGTTACTACCACTATGTTTTGAAGGCCTATACCATCATTGTTGTGGGCTATTTGCTATTGTTATTTACATAGTTTTTCTAGTAATTTGTCTTATTTTGTTTTTGTTTTTCTCTCTAATGCAGAAAGGATAGGTGTACATGTAGAGGCTTATACATGCCTAGAACTTCTCCTAAACAGTTTACGAGAATTGATTGTATTATGTGTGATGAAATGAACAGCTAATTTGAACAAAAAGAGACATTATGGTATTCATTGCTGATTTCCTATTGTCATACTGTGAAATCCAGTAATGCTTTTATTATTTGTTTAGAGTGGCTTTAGTCTGTTTTGCATTATTTAATTTCAACATACATGAAGACATAGACAGCTATTTTGAAGAGAACAAGGAACATTATAGTAGCCATTGCTGGTTTTTCTATTGTCTGGTTTTGAAGACCTGTAATGCCTTCATTACTCTGTTCTGATAAGTTTTAAACTATTTTGTTTTATATGAATTTACTATGTGTGAAGATATAGACAACTATTTAGATGACAACAAGAAACATTATGGTAGCCACTTTTTATCTCCTATTGTATTGCTTTGAAATCTGTGTCACATGGTTTTCTTCTGATCTGCTTTGTTGTGTTTTGTTTTACCCTCTTTGAAATAAAAAAAAATCATAAGAGCATCACATTTTACTTTTCTTGCTGCTTTTAATGTTTTATCAAAGGAGTATTGGTTATGCTCTAAAACAGCCATCTTCATCTCTGGACACACATTCACACCACCTGGAATAATTTTCAGATGCTGATCCAGGACCTCCAGAATCAGTCTAACTTAAGAGAGTATTTTTTAAATTGATATTTAGGTGCCCACCCTGCCACCAGGAACACCAAGGAAGCCCACATCAGGCGCAGGCTGCCTGGAATATCCCCTGTGGGCCCTCCCTGCCACCTGAAACATCAAGGAAGCCTGCATCAGGTGTAAGCTTCCTGGAACCATCACCATGGGCCCACCCTGCCACCAGGAACATAGCAGAAGCCTGCATCAGACATAAGCTGCCTGGAACATCCCGAGAGGGCCCACCCTGCCACCAGGAGCACCTCAGAAGCCTGCCCAAGACAGAAAACTGCCCTAAACTGCTTCTGCTGGGCTCGCCCTCCCACATGGAACATCAAAAAATCTCAGCAGGCTCCAGTTATTGTGAAAAAATTTGGAACTTTGCTCCTAGGCAGCGAAGCTTGGACTACAGCAGATTAAGATTATCAGTGGGCTGAGTTTTCCCCTAAAATAGAGGTGTACAGGGGATAAATAGGGCCAGAAGTAAAACCCCCTCCAACTAACTGTAAGATTTTGGTGAGTTTGAAAAGAGTGTGTGTGATCCCCTCCTACACATAGAAAACATCAGGCAGAGTGAAAATTACAAAATTAAAAAGGAAAATGCAGTCTCAAACATATAGCTCACCAGAAGCAACTATAGGAGACAGTGAAATAGAGGACCCCAAAAGTAACATGCCAGCAATCTCTGAAAAGATAGCCAGTGAAATAAAAAAACAACTCCAACAGGGTATAGAGGAAGTCAAATTAGAAGTAGTCTCCCATGTAAAAATAGAAATAACAACTTTAGTAAAGCAGTTGTTGAATGCAGCTAAAGAAGAACTAGAGAAAAAAGTACATGAGCATGGGAAACTGATTGAAACTTTGAATGAACAATATAGAAAACAAGCACAATTCATGAAACAAACTCAAAGAAACATCCAAGAAACAAAAAATTCTATTGAAAGCATGCAAAGCAGCCTAAAGGAAGCTGAGGATAGAAATTTGGACCTTAAGGACAGGATCACAATCCATGATCAGCAAAGGATAGAACTTTTAAAAATAACAAAGCAGCATGAAAAGACAATCCAGAAGCTTCATGATGATGCCAAAAGCAACAATATAAGAACATCGTGCATTACCAAAGATACAGGAGTCCAGGCAAATGACATACATAAAGTATTTGCAGAAATAATAGCAGAAAATTTCCCAAACATGGGGAAAGAATCTGATATGCAGATAATTGAGGAATATACAACACCAAACAGTCATAATCAACATAAATCCACACCCAGACACAAAATAATTAAGATCTCAGACATACAGCATAAAAACAGAATACTAAAAACTGTCAGAGAAAAGACACAATTCACCAATAAAGGAAAGCCCATTAGAATCACAGCAGACTTTTCAGCACAAATGATCAAGTCAAGAAGATCTTGGAGTGAGGTATTTCAAGCCCTGAAAGAAAACAATCTTCAACCCAAACTGATGTACAAACAGCAAAACATTCATTCAAATTTAATGGAGAAAAAAGATACTTCCATGACAAAGAACAACTGAAGAAATTCATGTCCACCAAACCAACCCTAGAAAGAGTACTGAAAGACATATTAGACAGAGATGAGAATGACCACAATCCCCAAAACAACAACAGAAATAAACCACCAGGTAGGATGAGCAATTAAATAAGAGGAGAAGCAGAAACAAACAACTGGAACATAACATGGCAAAGTCAAGCCAGAAAATCTCAGTGATAGCCATAAATACAAATGGCCTCAATTCACCTATAAAAAGAAGTAGATTGACAGAATGGATCAAGAAACAGGATCCCTCAATATGTTGTATACAGGAAACACACCTGACCCAAAAGGAAACTCATAGTTTAAAAGTCAAAGGATGGAAACCAGTATTCCATGCAACAGGAACACAGAAAAAAAGCAGGGGTAGCTATTCTGATTGCAGACAATGTGAATGTCAAATCTAAAATGATTAAAAGAGACAGAGAAGGTCACTACATACTTGTTAGTGGTAAAATCCAAGAAGAAGAACTAACAATTATAAATATATATGCACCAATTACAGGAGCACCCAACTATATAAGACAGATACTAATGAACATGAAAAACCAAATACACAAGAACATAATTATAACAGGAGATTTTAACAGCCCATTGTCACAAACAGATCGATCAACCAGACAAAAAGTCAGCAAAGAAATAACAGAACTGAATCATACCTGTGAGCAATTGGACTTAGAAGACGTTTACAGAGTGTTCCACCCAACCACATCAGAATACATATTCTTCTCAGCTGCACATGGGACATTCTCCAAGATAGACCATATATTATCCCATAAAACATTCTTACATAAATGCAAAGGTATTGAAATCATACCATGCATAATATTTGACCATAGTGCACTGAAATTGGAAATTGATGGCAAAAGAAATTGTAAAACCTGCATAAATACATGGAAATTATATAACAGCCTTTTGACCAACCAGTGGGCTGCAGATGAAATTAAAGAAGAAATAAAGCAATACCTACAATTCAATGAAAATATAGAAACAACATACTATAATCTGTGGGATGCAATGAAAGTGGTCTTAAGAGGGAAATATATAGCAATAAATTGTTATATCAAGAAAACAGAATGAGCACAAATAAACAACCTAATGCTCCATCAAAAGCTTCTAAAAAAAGAGCTAGCTAAACCCAAAGCTTAGAGAAGAGAGGAAATTGTAAAGACTAGAGCAGAAATCAATGCAATTGAAACTGAAAAAAATACGCAGAATTAATGAGGCAAAAACCTGGTTTTTGAGAGAATAAAAAAAATTGACAACACCCTAGCTAACCTTATCAAGACAAAGAAAGAAAAAAACCAAATTCATGCAATAAGAACTGAAAAGGGAGAAATTACTACAGATTCCATGGAAATTCAAAAGATCATGAATACCTACTTTGAAAATCTCACTCACATAGAGTGGAAAACACAGAGGAATGCTCAAAAATCAATAGCATTCCTGTACACAAAAAAAAACACTCACTGAGAGAGATGTTATGGAAATATCATGGTTTACAATAACATGTAAAAAATTTAAATACTTAGGAAGCAACATAACTAAAAATGTAACAGACCTATATGGTGAAAATTATACTATGCTGAAAAAGGAGATTGAAGCAGATATTAGAAAATGGAAGGATATTCCTTGCTCTTGGTTAGGAAAAAACAACATTGTGAAAATGGCCATACTCTCAAAACTGTTATACAGATTTAACGCAATCCCAATGAAAATGCCATTGACATACCTCACAGATCTAGAGAAAACACTCCTAAATTTCATTTGGAAACAGAATAAACATAGAATACCAAAGGAAATTCTGGGAAACAAAAGCAAGGCATCTCAATTCCTGACTTGAAACAGTACTATAAAGCCACAGTGATAAAATCAGCTTGGTAATGGCAAAGAAATAGACCTGAGGATCAATGGAACAGATTAGAAGATGCAAGCACAACTACAAAGACACTCAGCCACCTGATATTTGACAAAGGGGCTAAATATGTCCACTGGAAGAAGGATAGTCTCTTTAATAAATGGTGGTGGAAAAACTGGCTCTCTACATGCTGAAAACTGAAACTAGATCCATGCATATCACCATGCACAAAACTAAAGCCTAAATGGATCAAAGACCTCAATATTAAAACAGAAACACTAAATCTACCTGAAGACAAGGTAGGTAGAATTCTTGGAGACATAGGGGTAGGCAGAGAATTCATGAACAAAATGCAAACTGCACGGGAAACACTTCAAAGGATCAACAAATGGGATCTCACATTATTGAAAAGTTTCTGCACTTCAAAGGAAATCACCAACAGAGTGAAATGAAAACCAACAGAGTGGGAAAGAATTTTAACCAGCAACCCCTCAGACAAAGGACTTGGGTCCAGAATATATAAAGAATTGAAAAACATCAAGCCCCCCCAAATTCAAAGACCCTCTCCAAAATGGGTATCTGAGTAGAACACACAGTTCTCAGAGAAAGATATAAAAAATGGCAAGTAAATACCTGAAGAAATGTTCACCATCACTGGTCATTCGAGAAATGCAAATTAAAACAACATTGAGATTCCATCTTACTCCCAAAAGAATCGCTGCCATCAAGAAATCAACTGATAACAAATGTTGGCAAGGCTGCGGGGAAAAAGGAACACTGCTCCACCGTTGGTGGGAAAGTAGACTGGTGCAACCATTATGGAAATCCATATGGAGAATTCTCAGAAGACTAGGATTGGAAGCCCCATTCAATCCAGCTATCCCCCTACTGGGTATTTTCCCAGAAGAAATGAAAAGTTCATATCACAGTGATATATGTGCACCCATGTTCATAGCCACACAATTTGTGATAGCTAAATCCTGGAAACAATCAAGATGCCCATCAAATGCAGAGTGGATGAAAAAGATGTGGCATTTTTATACAATGGAATACTACTCAGCTATAAAAAAGGATGATCTTGAGGCCTTCATAGACAAATGGAGACAACTTGAGACTATCCTCATTATTGAAATAAATAAGAATCATATTTATAAACATCATATTGTGTCTCTAGTGTAAAAAGTAAATAAGAACTATAAGAGTAATAAAACCAAAATGTGTAATCGCTATTATAAAAAAGAAAGGAAAACAAAATGCTCTAAAGGATATAATTGCATGTATGTTTGAGTGTGTAAAATCGATGACCATACTGCTGAATCTTTGTTGGATCTTTGAGCAGAACTGTTTCTAGTCTGACTATTTGAATATTTACTATTTACCCTTTAACTTTGTAACGTGAACAACTACATCCTGGATGACAGTACATAATTTATACATTACTTATTCCTTAGTGGGGCTTTTTCTCATTCTCCTTTTTCTTTGTTTCTTTTAGATTTCTGTATTGTTGCCACCCTTTTTTCTGTTTTGTTTTTTTTCTCCTCTTTAAATAAAATTTTAAAAATGTATAATTGCTATTGTAAAAAAGAGGAAATAGGAAGCACTATAAAAGATATAGCTGCATGTATGTTTAGGTGTGTGGGATGGATGACCATATTTCTAGGTTCTTGTTGGATTTTTGAACAGATCTGTTTGCACTCTCACTGCTTGAGTGTCCACTTTGTGTGCTTTAATTCTGTAACTTGAATATTTCTAAAAGAACAATATGTAATATATCAACTAGTGATTTCTTACTGTTTATCTTCTTTTCTTGAAATTCTGTAATATTTCAACCTTTTTCCTGTTTTTTTCTCTTTAAATAAAAAAAAATTATCAAGAAGATTATACGTCATGACCAAGTGGGTTTCATTCCAGGAATGCAGGGATGATTCAACACATGCAAATCAATAAATGTAATACACCACATCAGCGGAGCCAAAAACTACATTGTCATCTCAATAGATGTAGATAAAGCTTTTGACAAAGTCCAACACCTGTTTATGATAAAAACCCTTCAGAAACTCAGAATACACAGTGTCTACATCAACCTTATAAAGGCCATCTATGACAAACCAACAGCCAACATCATACTAAATCGACAAAAACTGAAAGCTTTCACTTTAAAATTAGGAACAAGAAAAGCATGTCCACTATCACCACTCCTTTTCAACATAATTCTGAAAAAACTAGCCAGGGCAATCATACAACAGAGAGAAAGAAAAGGAATAAAGATAGGAAAGGAAGAAGTTAAATTATCACTATTTGCAGATGACATGATACTCTATATAGAAGACCCAAAAAACTCCATTAAAAGACTACTAGAGGTTATACACAAGTTCAGCAGTGTAGCTAGATACAAAGTCAATGCTCAAAAATCAATAGCATTCCTGTACACAAACAAAAAACTCACTGAGAGAGAAATTATGGAAATATCGCCCTTTACAATAACATCTAAAATAATGAAATACTTAGGAATCAACCTAACTAAAAATGTAAAAGACCTATATGCTGAAAATTATACTATGCTGAAGAAGGAGACTGAAGAGGATATTAGAAAATGGAAGGACATTCTTTGCTCTTGGTTAGGAAGAAACAACATTGTGAAAATAGCCATACTCCCAAAACTGTTATACAGATTTAATGCAATCTCAATCAAAATACCATTGACATACCTCACAGATCTAGAGAAAACACTACTAAAATTCATTTGGAAACAGAAGAAACCTAGAATAGCAAAGGCAATTCTAGGCAACAAAAGCAAGGCAGGAGGCATCTCAATTCCTGACTTGAAACAGTACTATAAAGCCACAGTGATAAAATCAGCTTGGTAATGGCAAAGAAATAGACCTGAGGATCAATGGAACAGATTAGAAGATGCAAACACAACTACAAAGACACTCAGCCACCTGATATTTGACAAAGGGGCTAAATATGTCCACTGAAAGTAGCACTGTCTCTTTAATAAATGGTGTTGGAAAAATTGGCACTCTACATGCTGAAGACTGAAACTAGATCCAAGCCTATCACCATGGATAAAACTAAAGTCTAAATGGATCAAAGACCTCAATATTAAAACAGAAACACTAAATCTACTGGAAGACAAGGTAGGTAGAAGTCTTGGAGACACAGGAGTAGGTAGAGAATTCATGAACAAAATGCAAACTACACGGAAAACACTTCAAAGAATCAACAAATGGGATCTCACATTACTGAAAGTTTTCAGCCCTTCAAAGAAAATCACCAGCTGAGTGAAAAGACAACCCACAGAGTGGGAAAGAATTTCATCCAGCAACCCCTCAGACAAAGGACTTGTGTCCAGAACATATAAAGAATTGAAAAACATCAAGCCCCTCGAATTCAAAGACCCTCTCCAAAACTGGGCATCTGAGATGAACACACAGTTCTCAGAGAAAGATATAAAAGTGGCAAATAAATACATGAAGAAATGTTCGCCATCACTGGTCATTCGAGCAGTGCAAATTAAAACAGCATTGAGATTCCACCTCACTCCAGAAAGAACAGCTGCCATTAAGAAATCAACTGATAACAAATTTTGGCGAGGCTGCAGGGGAAAAGGAACACTGCTCCACTGTTGGTGGGAATGTAGACTGGTGCAACCATTATGGAAATCCATATGGAGAATTCTCAGAAGACTAGGATTGGAAGCCCCATTCAATCCAGCTATCCCCCTCCTGGGTATTTTCCCCAAAGAACTGAAAAGTTCATATCACAGTGATATATGTGCACCCATGTTCATAGCTGCACAATTT
>PVLA01010387.1:0-63908 GCA_004027455.1 Hydrochoerus hydrochaeris | reverse complement strand
AAATAAAAAGTCTATTCACAGAAATAATTAAGGAAAACTTCCCAAACATAGGTAACGGAAGTGAAGTTCAGATAAATGAGGCATATAGAACTCCAGCCAGCTACAACCAAAACAGATCTACACCCAGACATATAATAATCAGGATCCCAGAAATCCATCACAAGAACAGAATATTAAAAGTGGTCAGAGAAAAGAAACATTACCTATAAAGGAAAACTCATCAAAATCACAGCGGACTTCTCAGTGCAAACCATCAAATCAAGAAGGGCTTAGAGTGAAATATTCCAAGCCCTGAAAGAAAATAACCTCCAACCCAGAATGATGTACTCTGCAAAACTGTCTCTCAAAATTAATGGAGAGACAAGATATTTCCACGACAAAGAGGAACTGGGGGAGTTTGTGACCACGAATCCAACCCTGCAAAGAATACTGAAGGACATTCTAGAGAGAAAAGAAAATCACCAGGGTTCCAGGAATAATGGCAGAAAGGCCTCAAAGAAAGGGGCAGACAGTGGAATGAAGGAGAAAAGTAAACAAATAACAATAGAAAAATAGCACGGCAGAGATAAGACAGAGAAGATTGGTTATATCACTGTTTTATCTTGACTAATTTTATTTGAATCTGGTATGCTTGAGAGTGTTGAGTCTGAGAGTAGGGGCAACTACTCTAAGATGACAGGATTCAATAGGATACCCATTCTGGTTTGATTGTTAACTGCCTTTGAAGTCCTATAATGTCTCCAATGTTTAGATTTTATTAATAGTGTAAAGCAATGCTGTTTATATTATATTTGATATAGACAATTTTATTGAAAATAACGAGACATCATAATGACTACCGTAGATCACCTAGTGTTGTGTTTTTGTATGTTCTCTTCATTTCGTGTTTGTCTAGGAATTTGTATTGCTGACTTGTTTTGATTTGTTTCTCCCTCTAATACAGAAAGGCTAGGTATATGTGGAGAGACTTATACATGTGTAGAACTTCTAAGTAGTTTAGGAGAATGGATTATAATTATTGTAAAGAAAAAAAAGGAAAAGAGAGTATTCTAAAGGATATAACTGCATGTATGTTTGAGTGTGTGGAATTAATAACCATGTTGCTAAAGTTTTAGTTGGATGGATAAGCAAAACTGACAGTCTCACTGTTTGGATGTCCACTTTGTGGGCTTTACTTTTGTAACTTGAACAACTGCATCTAAGAGGAAAGTATGTAATTATCAACTAGTGGTTTTTTTACTGGTTACTATTTTTGTTTTTTTGTTTTGTTTTGTTTTGTTTTTGAGATTTTGTATTGTTTCTACCCTCTTTCTGTTTCAAAATTTTTTCTTTAAATAAAAAAATTTTTAAGAAAAAAGCAAGAGGAGCAAAAGAAAGTGCTCTAAAAGAGATAACTGTATGTATAATATACTTAAGTGTGTAGGATTGATAACCATGTTACTAAGTTTTTGTTGGATCGGTGAACAGAAATGTTTGCAGCCTCACTGTTTGAATGTCCATTTTGTATGCTTTAATTTTGTAACTTGAACAACTATATCCAAGAAGACAATATGTAATGTATCAAATAGTGATTTCTTACTGTTTTTTTTAAATTCTGTATTGTTTCTCCCCTTTTTTCTTTTTTGCTTCCCCCCCTCTTTAAATAAAATTAAAAAAAAAAGAATATCACACATATCTTGCACATACATATCTTTACCCTAATTGGCTGGAAAATTAGTAAACTTACTTTAGATACTATGTTACAGTGAAATTTCAGCAGTTTATGAAAAAAATATAATCTTGGTTATCTTTTATCTTTAAGTTATACAGAAACTTTTGTCAAAGAGAATAACATTCTACAAAAGAAAGGACTTCATGTGTTTTCATTTTACCTTACATACTTAGAATAGGAGCTTCTAAAATGCTATATATATATGTCCATAGTAGTACAGTTTGTCTAAAAGGGAAGTATTGACCTTAGCAGTGCACACAGACACTGCAAACCAATTCACAATTAAGACTGATAAACACTAGTAAAGAATTAGAAAGAAATCTTCCACCTGGCTCGTGATGATCATACATGAGCGGGACTACACTTAAAGTGTGTTTATTCACAAATGACAATATATATATAATTTATTTATTTCTTAATAAATTTATTTTATAATTAATTTATTTCTTATATACATATATATAATTTATTTTTATATATATGGCACTTTCTAAGAAATAAATTATGTATGTTTTTGCTTTTATGTACAAGTATCTGAAGCTAGGGGTAATAAACTCTCTGCCCAAAGTAGTTTCTCTGTTTTTAAATTAAAATTACAGTTTTTAACAGTGAACACACAATCTAAAAGAATCTCTAGACAACAGACATCAAGTGGAATTTTCTTGAGCAAAATAGACATGTGTACACTATCCTCACTGTATATTCATCTTTATTTCTTACTCTTTTTGCAAGAAAATGAAAATTTAAGCATGTGCATTTGATCTCTTTTATTCTCTGGAAATCTATGCAATCTAATTAGATTTACATAAGTATTCTGAATATCTATAAACCAGATGACAACAACTCATTCCCCATTTGTAGATGAAATTAACATCTATCACAGAGAAGGGCAGATAGTCTTCCTGTTCAGCATCTTCTCTGAAGTTAATCAATTATTTCTCAGCACTCACACTTCACTAAAGAAAAGCCAAGCACAAGAGATCCACCTTACCACTCATGGAACAACAACTGTTGCTCTGTGTCCTATTATTTAAAAATTTGTTTTCTCAAAATAAGAACTGTAAGGTACAGCACTAGTAGACCACTAAGTTCAGACTTCTAGTACAGCTGAATAGCTCTGCTGCTTTTTTTGTTAGCAAGGAGTACCAGTGAGTAATGTCCAAAGAGAATTCTCTGTGTAATATGTTCATCATATTGAAGCTTCAAAAGTTCCAACTATATCAAAACAGTCAGTATTTCAGGCACCTTTCTAGCCCACTAGGAATAATAACTTCACTATATGCAGCACAGTAGTAATTCAGAGCCAGAACCTTTAGAATTGAATTGAATTAAGACTGTACCTTGGGTCAAATGATGTCTATGTAAATTATATAACTATATTTTTGCAAAGTCCATAGTAGTACAGTTTGTCTAAAAGGGAAGTATTGACCTTAGCAGTGCACACAGACACTGCAAACCAATTCACAATTAAGACTGATAAACACTAGTAAAGAATTAGAAAGAAATCTTCCACCTGGCTCGTGATGATCATACATGAGCGGGACTACACTTAAAGTGTGTTTATTCACAAATGACAAAAATAAATAAGCAAAAAATAAAATTTATAAAAAAGAATATGCATGTTTGCAAAACCTGACCCTTAAGCAAATGGGCAACCCAAATACAACTTCTCAAATGAAGGAAACCACTGAAAGGCACTTTACTTAAGGACTCTTCATTATTTTCTCAGAATTTACTCAGAAACAGTATACTATTTAAGAATAATTCATTGATTTACAGGTAACAAAGATTCTTTATATCCACTAGTTTTGAGCCTTAATGATCAATACAAAGCCTAACCACATTCTCTTTTTTCCAAAACACTTATGTGACTACATCTCATTAGAAGGAAATGTTCTGAAACAATTCAGCCAATTTCATCACAAAAGATACTGAACCTCTTAGATGAATGGCAATGATATTCGAAAATTTAAAGATAAGTAAGGATTAGATAACTCCACAATGTTTGATACCGGGGTATAATAGGAATAAATTCCAAATCAATGATGCTACATAAACTGTTTATTTTTTTAAAAAATTAACAGTTAGATGCATCATAGATTACATGATGCCTCAAGGTTTAGCAGTGTCTCTAAAACATACAATAAGATCTCTCTAATGCACTAAATAGCTCCAATAAAAGCCCATTTCTAATGTCCATTACATATCAAAAGTGTGAGGAAAATGGATTTTCTTGCCACTGATAAGAGAATGCTAGTGGTAGTGACATCCAAAATAATGATTCTAGCCACTCACTAGATAGGATGTAAATTCCAGGTGGGAGAAGCTATCTGGACTAAGGAATAATTTAAACTAACACATAAATAATACCACCCTGTGAAAGCAAAAATGTGTTTAAATAAGCCATAGCCAATCTAATGGCAATTTAGCAAACCACTTTCCCCTACAAACAACCTGTTAATTCCAAACTCTGTATGAATCTACAGCCATTCCAGCAGTAAATAAAGTGTTGGAGGAAAGGAGGTTGCTTTCACTTAGTAGCTGTATGGTCTGGGGTACCTGATTTAACCTCTTTGACCTTTAGTGTCTTAATCCTTAACATGGAAATAAGATGACTACTCTGTGAGCATCAGAAATGACAAACAAAAAGACTACACTAAAGACTGGCACACAGTAAGTGTCAGGAAGGTATTGTTCCTGTATACTCCCTTCTGCTGGCCACTGCACCATGAGAGACAGGCGACTGAAGGTCCCCTGATACTCATGGAATTTTCCAGAGGTAGCTATGGAAACTTGCTAACCATGACCCAATGCTCCCAGGACAAGTCCTTCTCATAGGCAGGTTATCATGTAGTTGCCCCTTAAAGTTCTCTCTTAAGACTCTCATAAAACTTCCACTTGTTAACAGCCATCTCCATAAATCTCTCCTCACCATTATCCTCTGTGGGGCCACCCCTGCTGACTCAATCAGAGAAACGTTTTGCTGTTACAACCCTTTCTGCCTTCAGGAACCAATAGTCTCAAAATCCCACAGGTTTTGCCAGGTCTATTCATCACCATTGATTCAAAGCCATAGATGAAGTTGAACTGAACACCAGCCCCAGATGGCAGGAAAGCTGCATCTGTTACCCTCAGACCACTGCACTCTAGTTTTTTAGAGTCACTGAGGGTCTAAGTGAGCTAAAAAATCTCCAATTACAATCCTTACAATACATGCTCTTCATTGCAGCTTTCCATATGAGGGATACAGGCCAAATCTTTTGTTATGGTTCAGGCTGAGAATGCCCCCCCCGAACCCTCATGCACTGAGACAGCATTTTATGAAAGTGACTGGGACATGTGGGATTGGGTGCAGATTCACTGGTGACTTTATCCACTGGCAAGTTCAGTGGTCAGTGTGCTGTTGTGGGTGGGGTCTGGTCAGAAGAGGTGGTCACTGGGGTGTGACCTGGAAGGGTGCTCCTCCCACCCCAGCTCATCCTTTCTCTCTCTGCTTCCCCACTGCCATGAAGTAAGCTGCTTTCCTCTACCCACACCCGTTCCATATGCTGCTTCTGTGCTTAAGCCTGGCAAACAAAGAAAGATTTAAACTTCTCACACTGTGAGCCAAAATAAGCCTCCCACCTTTATGTTACACGTGTCAGGTACGCTGTCCCAGCAACAAGGAAATGCACTAAGACACCTTTAAAGAATGCTAAGTGCCAAGAGTATCAGCCTTGCAAGACAGAAACTATATGGATACCTCTGAATGGACAGGAGACCTCACCTTTCTATAACAGGTAATCTCCTGTCCCACTCCCAATAATCTCTTTTCTGTGGCAGAGAAATCATTCTTAGGTGTCTCTAAATTCCTGCTGTCCCTATGCCACATGTACTTCAGCCACTAGGGATATCCCTCCCTAACGTGTGACAATCATCACTTTAAAATATAAGAATTCCCTGGCCTCATCCAAGACTTCCTAGTCAGACTCTGAGCCTTTCAACCTTCTTCTATAAACTGAGGACCTTAATGAAAGATGAGGGAAACACTGATATTTAATTGATAGAAATGGTTGAAAATAATGCCTTGAATGAATATTTGACTAGTAACAGATGGCCTAATTCAATTAAAATCTTTGGAACTTAATTCAAGCACTTGTAATAGACTGGTCTCTCTCTGGCTATAGGCACCCATTCAGAACAGAAGTAAGTTCCATAATCAGCCGGTAGTTATTAGATCATCAATATGATTGATTCAGATACCCTGGTTTTGGGTTTTTAGTATGTCTGACACTCACAGTTGGAAAATCTTTCACCTAGTGAGTTAGTCTTTATTAATAATTAATGGAAAATGTTTTAAGTTTGAAATTTACACCAATGTAACTATAATGAATATATTTCAAGCAAAAGTATTCTTAAAGTCAACTTATATCATCTATAAAAGAATTCATGAAAAAGTATCATTTAATTGTACATAGGTTTCATATTTGAATAAAGTACTATTTTATTTGATGTATAAATATGTTTTGGTAATAAATAAAGCTTTGGTTATATTTATATTCTTTATATTTCATTGTTAATGAAAAAGCATAAATACTCAGATCTTTATTTAAATGTTTTCTTTCTAAATTGAGTTTTGAGTGTCTATTATTTCTGTGATTAAGTTTTGTTTACTGAAACAAGCTTCAGTTGTCAAGTTATAACATTTCATACATTGTTAAATCCCTCTAATGTCTGCTTCTAAAACAAATAATAAAGCAAAATAAAACAAAAGAGCTTTACTTCACAAAAAGTGTTATCAGCTAAAGAGTATTATTATAGCAAATCTACATAATGTAGTTAATTTATAAAGTTAGAAAACGAAGTTGAAAGAAATAAGGTATTACTCAGCTCTCAAAATTCATAAGGGATTTAGAATCACACTTTATATCATCCTTTTTGAGTGAAGGGTAAAGAAAGAGCCTTTTGAGGAAGATTCTATGCTCATTTTATGGAGTGGGATACTGAGGTTTAGATGGAGATGAACTTGAAATAACGAGACTGGAAAGTCAAGAATGAATATTAGGCTGGCCTCCATCCAACAGTATACCTTTTCAGACTTTTAGATGAACTAGTCCTATCACTGTAAATACTGAAAAACAATGAGTTCTTCCCTATATTTTAAAGAAAGACACAGAAAAATAGAGCCAGAGGATAATGAAACAATGAGCTAAGTCACCATGGTCACAAATAATAGTCAAATTTTTTTTTAAAAAATAGTCAAATATCTAATGGGTCAAACCAGTGAAGACATTAGATGAGAACTTAGTATCTGGAAAATATAAGGAACTTACACAAATCAACAGCCAGAAAACAAGCAACTTTAATTTTTAAAATGGACCAAGGATATATATAGACATATCCCAAAAGAAGACATGCAAAAAATCAGCTGATGACTGAAAAATATTCCACACCATTAATCATTAGGGAAATGCAAATTAAAACCACATTGCAATAATACCTCTTACCTGTTGGAATAGCTATTGTTAAAAAGACAAAGGATAACAAATGTTGGAGGGAATGAAGTGAAAAAGAACACTTGTACACTCTTGATGGGAATGTAAATTAGGATAGCCCCTAAGGAAAATGGCATAGAAGTCAACAAAGAAATTAAAAATAAAACTCCACATGATCAAGCAATCCCCACATCTAGGCATCTACTCCAAAAAAAGTGAAATCAGTCAGGTTAGATGACAATCTGAACTCATTTATTTATTCATAATAATCAAGATAGAGAATCATATGTAACAGCTATCAATGAATGAATAAAGAAAATGTGAAACATATACACAGTGGAACCATTCAACCTTAAAAAAGAAGAAAATCCTGTTATTTGCAGCAGTGTAGATGTGCCTGAACAATAAATATTGTGCTAAATGAAATAAGCCAGACACAGAAAGATAAGTACTATATGATCTGACATATATAAAATCTAAAATAGTTAACCTTACAGAAGCAGAGAGAAGAACAAATAGTGGTTTCCAGAACTGGGAGAGACTGGGTAGAGTTTAAGCCAAGGAATAAAAGTTTCTACTGAACAAATGAATCCAGTAGACAAATGAGTAAATTCTGAAGATCTAATGTACAACATAGGGGTAACAGTTAGTAAGTATATACTGTATAAAAATTACTAAGAGTATATCTTAACTGCTCACATGACAAAAATGATAAAGATACTAGGTAACAAATTGTTGATGTGCTTAATCATATCATTTTGTAACATATACAAACCAAAACATCATGGTATATATAGCATAATGTATGTAATTTTTCTTTTGTCAGTTGTCTTACCTTCTCCTTGCTCAGACAAAATACCCAACATATGCAAGTTAAAGGAGAAAATATTTACTTGAGCTCACAATTTGCAGAGTTTCAATTTACAGCTGGCTGGCCCCAAGGATGGCAGAGGGGCATGGCAGAGAAGGGACAGTCCATGGCACGAAAGGCAGGAAGCAGCATACAGTGATCCTCCCTTTCCCTCTCATTCCATTCAGGCTACAAGCCTGTTGTTTGGTGCCACCCATATCCAGAGTGAGATTTTCCATTATCCACACCTAGAATTATGCCAGCGCAGTCAGTGGACTAATCCAGCATCACATACTCTGAATGCATATTCACACACGCATAACCCAGCTGCTTCCCAAACGCTCCCCCTGTGAGTTGTAAGAGGCTTTGCAGGGACTTCTTCATACAAGTCATAACATCACTGTACCTTAATAAAATTCAGAGATGGACAGACTCTTGGAGAATCACCTTGTACTGCAATGTTAGAAAGGAAACTCAGTGTAATTATTTTGAAAACTCAGAATTATAAAAAACACTGAATGTTATGAAAGCAGTTTATATATCCATCAACAGACGAATAGATACAGCAAATGCAGCTTTTACACACAATGGGGTGCTGCTCTACCATAAAGAAAGATAAACTTGAATCATCTGTAGAAAAATAGATACACTTTGAGACCATAAATGATAAATGAGATAAATTGGGCATACAAGCTTAAATGTCATATTGTTTCTCTTATATGAGAAACCCAAATTATAAATAAAGAGTAAAACAAAAATAGATAATAGATATATCTAAAAATAGATAATAGGAAATAAGGAGATAGATCTTTCTTAAATGAGAAAAAGGGATAAAGAGAAGGAAATGGGTGGGAGAGGAGGGAAAGTGAATGAAAAAGGAATTAAAACATGTTATGTACAGCTACCAACTCCACACAGTGAATATAAACATTATGTACTGCAAGCATGTACAAATAAGAATAATTCTAAAAAGCTTAAAATCACTGTTAGGAAGATCCCAATGAAACAAGGTATGTGAATTACATGTGCAATTTGATTAGAAAGTTACTGAAGTCTTTCTGGGTGGCACTATTAAGTAACAATGCTCACCCACTCACAAAAGCTAAAACCCTTGCTTCAAGGGCAGTGGGGACCCTATAATCTAATGTTCCATTTTTCTGTCCTTTGCAATTTATCATTAGACTCTTATATATTCCTACTTTTTAACTTCTCCTGCAATCGTCCCTCTCCCTGTCTCTCTGATTGTATAAGAACATTACATAGAATTCTGTCAATACTTTCTCAACATCTATATAATATGACAATCCCTAAACAGAATTGATACAATAGCAAACCAATTAGAAAATGAAAAGTTCATGCTGATGATAGGTGTTTAAATCACTACAAGTAAGCAATCTCTACACTTTACACAATAAGCTAAACAACTGTAGGGATACTGGCTAGTCCTCACTGGTTAGCAATCTTACCCTCAAACTAAAGGAAAAACTCAAACTAAAACTTCTAAGATAACTTCATATACTGAAGCAAGCTTCAACAGTCTCAAGATTTAACACTTTATTTACATGTCCCTGTCCTCCAACTCTCTGAACCAGAAAGGATATAGTATATGGAATTTCATTTTTCCAGAAAAAGTTAAGACACAATTCCAGCTAAAAAGTACAGCATATGCTTCCTTTTGTTAATGAGTGTGTCCTAATCTATAAAGCCTTAGATTATCAACAATTCAATGCATCATGCACATGTATACTTTTAACTAATATTTTCATTATCATATACATACTTTTCAATCATATCTAGATATACATGTGAGAAAGTGACAGATGACAATTAATGAGAAAAGCATTTGGGAATTCCTGAAATTGTGCCTAAATACATGTAGCAAATTCAACAAACTCCTCATCAATTAGTACTTTAGTCAGAATAGATACCAATGAAACAATAAAAGGTATTTCTTTCCTTTTTTACCAAAATAAACCAAATGAAATTCCCTCATAATTGCATATTTAAAAATCTAAGCTTCATATTTGCCAACATTGTTAAGAGGCTGTATCAACTATATGGCTTCTGTCAAAAAAACCTTTTGCAATTCTAGAAGAAACTTTTGTACAGGAAACTGTAAATTTGAGCAGGCATAATTATTTCTGAATATATGTATTTTTACAACAATTCTTATCTTTATAACCACCTAAATTATGCAATATTTCATAATGGCCATCGGGGTCATATAATTAAAGACTTCGTATCTTTATCTATTTTCTATGTGAGACCAAAAGCTGTCTGTTTTGCTGCCAAACTTCAAGGGTTGCTATTCCTCATTGGTTTTTAATGATACAAAAATATTTGGTTGACAGTATCAGAAGAATTCCAGGAGAAATTTCCACATATTCTTGCACAAGACAAAAAGAATTCTGCATACATATGAACAAAATAATAATTTTCTTTGTATCTAACCTTAATTAATATGAAGGAAAAACAATAAAAATTTTTGTTGTTGTTGTTCCATACCCCCTCATTAAGAAAAGACTCAGGATACCAAAATCTTATCTAATTCTTGGGAAACTAAAAGATTAATACCATTTTTTAAAATATTCCACATTTTTATCTCTTTTCACATTCTGATTTTGTGCTTAGGCCTCTCAAATTAGCCAACATGATTGTCAGAAGACAGATATCAAAAAAAGTTTACTTATTCCTAACATATACGAACAAAGCTACAAATATTAATGGTATCATTAGCTACTATGGGGCTGCCTTTTAGCCACTTCCAAACCAGTATGAAGCCAGGCGTAGCGGTGCATGCTTGGAATCCATCCCTCACAGGTAGGAGGAGTGCCAGCCTCAGCCACACAGTGAGTTCAAGGCCAACCTGGACTACACAGCAAGACCCTGTCTCACAAAACAAAAACGACGTCTGAATCTAGTCCTATTATCCTGATCATTTTACTCAGTTCTGGGTATATACTTATTACCTGTACCAGTAAATGTGTTTTTTCTTTGGCAGTGTAGTGTAAACAAACTAATCTTCAAGGAGTCTGAGTGGATCAGGTTTGAAAGGATGTTTCAAAAATGTCACCTAGGAGCTGGGGATTTAGCTCAGTGGCATAAGCACCTGCCTGGCAAGCACCAGGTTGTGAGTTTGATCCCCAGTACCAAAAAGAAACAAACAAACAATGTCAGCTGGGCCTTACATCCACATTGTTCCTTAATATCACTAATATTTATATCATTTTATCTCAACATGTTTCTTTTGTTAGCAAGGCACTAAAAAAAGGAGCCTTAATACAGGTAATTTTGCACATATTTCCCAGACAGTATGCATGTATATTATCATTAACACTTGAAGTAATCTTGGATAAACTCATACATTTATAGACATACAACTTTCTGTATTGTTTAATAAAGTCATTAAAAGTTATCCATGTATAAACCGGTAAAGATGTACATGCAATCAGCTCAAAAAAATAATAAAAGTTGGAAGATAAAGACATAAATCTCCCTTAATAGATCACAGACTGAAGACTGCAGATAGGAAATTAGTAAAACTGAGAACAAACATCCCAGTCATCACGTACAGGCTTATGAGGCAAGCATTTAAACTTTGGTAATCATCTTCCAGTTAGCCCACCACTACCACCACTACCACACATACATACTGTAGTTTTTTTCTTTCAAGTCTATCTCAGTCTTGAATCTAATGGCCCACATTAATGTATGTATTTGTCAAGACTGTCAATCAACCAACTCTTTTTTCCCCAAAGACTGTCAAAAAGGCTGAATGCTTCAAGAGTTGCAAAGGACATTGTCCTTGTAAAAACTGTTAAATACATAAACCTAAAAGATTTGCTGCAGTGTACTAACAGAAAAGTTAGTTTCTCCTTTGGATTGTGAGATAAATAACACTGTATGGCCTACACAAAATATTAGAAAGCACTTCAGGGCCAGGGATATAGCTCAGTGTCACAGAGCCTGCGTGTGAGGTCATGAGTTCAAGTCCCAGTACCACACACACACACTTCAGCACCTGGAGGTACATGGTTAACCAGGCTCTTACATATTTTCAAAACACTTAGACATTTAGATAATTTACTACACATATTACTAATATAAACTACATACACAAGCTGGGCATCCCAAATCAAAAATCTTCCAAATGTGAAACCTTATGTTGTCACTTTAGAAAATTCTGTACCTGATCTCATGTGACTGCAGTCACAAGGAAGGCACACTAGAAATACACAGTTACCTTTATGCTACTGATATAAGGTATACATGAAACAAGTGAATTTTGCATGTAGTCTTGGCTCTGATTCCCAAGTGATCTCATTATGTATATTTAAAAACTCCAAAATCCCAAAGAATCCAAACTCCAAAACTCTTCTCGTCCCAAGCATTTAGGATGAAGGATATTCAACCTTTATGGTATACTCATCTTCTATATACTATAGTACACAATGTATACCACATAAAATATGATGTCATAATATAATCCTATTATGCTATTAAACTTGAAAATGAATTAAATTTAAAATGCGTAGTATTAATATTCTATTACTTAAGCATCACTTAGTTAAATGATAAACTGTATACTCATTATTAAATCAGAAATCAATACATATACAATATGGCCAAACATAAATTTAGAATTAAAAACAGACACTTAAGAACCAAAGATCATCATTATTTTGAAAGGATTTTTGTTGTTCCATAGATGTTTGGTGGTCTACCAACTAATTTTTTCCAGCTTACCTCAATCTGTGTAGAAATGAAACATTAAAATTTAATAATGATTAAAATGACATTAGAACTGTGAAGAAAACAATGTACAATTACTACTCTCAAACCCCGGTTGTCACTATTTAACTATGCTAACTTTTATTTAATCTCATTATTCAGTTTCTTTACCCAGAAAGATGACTATTCAAAGTGAAGCCATACACCAAGAGTTTTACAGATATTATTAGTAAATTTATGGAAATTCCAGAATATTAGTTGTCTTTTTAATAATATAAAGCAAAAAACAAAGTCATATAATTGTACCATAGGACCCTAAATTAATACTGAATTACAGCTCACTTTTTATAGAAAAAAAGTGTGTGTGTGTGTGTGTGTGTGTGTGTGTAGATAACATAAGGTAAAAGCAAACTAATTCATTCTTTGGAGTCTGTTTTGAGCTTCAAAATAATTTCTTCTCTATATATTCAAGGTTCCTTTGACTGCAAAAATTAACAGAATTTCAAAGTGAATTCAATTAATGTTTTTTCGCCCTCCTTAAAATAATAATCATGTGCACTAATTAACATAATTCATATATCTTTAGAAACAACCAGGTTTCAATGTTATGCGCTTGTGAAGTAAAGAAATAATAAAAACATAAATAAAAACTTTCAAGCAATACTTTCAAACAAAAGATTAATAACATATTTATATATTCATGCATTGTTACATACCAAAAAAAGCAAGACTACATTTTCTCATTTAAACTAGAAGATAAAAAAAAATTCTGTTACAGTTCAGTAATTATAGCACATTACTCTAAAATAAAAGTTTTCTGCTAAATTGACACCAAAAATTTTCAAGTACAATCCTGTCTGTTGTATAATTAAAGAAAAACGATAAATTCCAATACCCATAATAATTTAAAGATGAGTTTCTTGATGTCTCTCTTCCTCACCCGTGTAACCCTTCAGTTACTCACTCCTGCTGAAATCAATAGAGCTGGTAGCTAATATACCCAAAGACTTAAATTAGGATGCCAGTATTTAGGGAGCTCTTAAACAAACTTGATGGGAAACCTCTGACACATCTTAAAATAAATGGAGGACTAAGAAAAATCAAGAAAACTTCCTGCTGTAAAGCTCCACATGTCTCCAGACTACATGGTAAACTGTAAATGATTTTAAACTTGAAGCTTCCATTTTCCTCCCTCCCTCTCTCCCTCCTCCTGCTTCTCCTGCCCCTCCTCCCCTTATCTTCCCTCACTCTTCCTCATAGTAGATGTCTTCATGAGGCTCTTCAAGAAAACATGAAACAAAAGACTTCCTCCCACATCCTTAAGTCTACACTAACACTCTTTGTCATTCCCATTGTCAAAAAGCAAAGAGACTCTGTTACTTTGTAATGGACATTCAATCCTCCCTATCTTGTTTTTGCCTGTGGTAATAAGGTATGCTGAAACTGGTAATTAGAGATGGATAGAGGGATGGATGGATTGAAAAGATCTTCTGCTTAGTCCCCCACCCAGCATATAGTCTGTATATAAGTAACTCTGCAATTCACATCTAAATATCTCTCTCACTCAACAACCTTAAAAAGAATCAAAGTGAGATCTGTACCCTGGCTCTCCCAAGCAAACTTTTACAAACTTCTCTTTTAGAGACAGAGAACTACTGGGATAAATACAAAAGGGAAGGATTTCCCTTATAAATCAGTCACCACAGCTGATAATTTTCCCCTTCTTGTATTTCTTCAGGTATCTCTCCCCAAAGTTTGGCTCAGGTTCTAACTAGCTCTGGATTAATTCCAGCTTGCTACCATAACATCTTTGGCATTCTAAAACATCCCCCACAAGGCAATCCATCTTTCAAGATGGGCTTGGCATGGTATCCTATCTCTACGAGAAAATTACTGAGGCTTCTAGTAATCCAGTTAAATTACAAGGCCTTTTCATGAAAACTTTTCCTGCACAGGCTACCCACAGCCCCAATCTGCTGCATCTCATTGGTACTTCTTGGCCTTCTCTCCATGAAGCAGCTTCTCAGCAGCAACCCAAGCATCGAGAAGTCACTCTCCATCCAAAACCCGAACCCCAAACCTCTAGAATCACGCGTATTTCTCTGCATCCTAAATTCCATCTGGGATGTGTGTGTTTTAAAGTTTGTTCATATTAATTTGACCTAATACTAATACTTTCTGTCATTATACCATATCCTTTAGAATACAGATAAAATTTGACAGAACTGCATTAACTTTTTAAGAACTTTTATTACACATTGTGTGTATGTTAATGATACTGTATCTGATTAACTAGTTTGTGTCCAGACAGAAATTATCGTGGGTTGTAATCTTTAAAGTAAGGCTTGCAAACTGAGTGCCTAGGAGTCTGCCTTTGTTGACCCATAATAGGCATTCCACAATATTAATGAGGAGAAATCAGATGTGACTTGTGCCAGCATTAGCCAAAATTGGCAACTTGCATGGAAGTTGCAAACAGTTGAAAGTTATATGAAAAATAATTAGATAAACAAAAATCCCCGGCACTCAGTTACCTTAATGTGGCCTCCAGAGCTTTCACAACCTCCTAGATTAATGATTTTTCCCTGGGACTGTTCCTAATATTCCTGTACTCAGTGTCACATTTCGAAACCCTTAAGATTTAGCAAACCCAATTCCAAGTAGTGTAAAGAAAAAATTCATGATTACTCAGGCGACCATTAAAAGGTGAGTACTAGCCAGTCTCCCACTGCAGAAATGCAGCACTTTAGGCCTCTGTCTCCTTTTCTGAAGCACTGACTGGAAGTGACTAAGCCCACTGGCGCCACTGCCCCTCTCCCTGGCACTCAACTCCTGTCTCTGCAATCCCTCTGGACGGCTATGGAGATAACCTGAAATTCAAAATTGCACCAATAGTGTTAAGAGGACTGGGTCCTTCCAGGGAGGGCCTACCCCAAGATAATAATCCTTTTTCCAATCTGCCTTTGGTGGCCACTGTCCAGCGTCCCACAAACTCAAACTTAAGAGCACAGCCATCATGACTGTTCCTGGACATCACTTCATGACTTCAGCCTCACACTCCCAGTGTCCCGGGATTGAAAAAACAGGAAAGACGGCTGTTAACTTTCAGGTTTTATTGATGGAAAATTTGTTTCCATCCTCACAAAGAGATGGCACTAAAAAATGGCAAGAAATCGGAGATAACTGTGGTCTGGTCGGTTGTTTTTACAGCTGGCTAAGTCAATCACTCTTTTTTAAAAGCTTAATTGACAGGTGAGAAATTCCTGGTCTCTAGTCATTCCAGGAACTCTTCAGCATCAATCTAAGCTGGGACAGCGTGCTGGCGGAGAAGGGAGTGGTGCTGGCCTTGTCCTGGGGGAACTCCGGTGCAGGAATAAGGATGCTGGTGCCAGGAATGCACTGGTCCAGGGTCCAGAGGGAAAAGTGGGCGAGCCGGGAAGCGCCAGGGATGTGAAGCGCATGAGAAAAGAGGGAAAGATGCCCGACCTCAGAGATAGGATGGAAATGAGTGAAGAGGGTGCAAGCTGGAGAGAAATATGGATGGGCGAGGGCAATGAGAAGGACAAGCCACAGGGCGAGGACTAGGGACCCGGCCGCGCGGGACCCCTCCGCAGCGCGCGGCCGCCGAGCGGGAAAGTTGGCGCGGCCTGGGGCGTCGGGTGCAGCGCCCCCTGCGCTGCGCTGCGCTGCGCTTAGCGGCGGGCCGGCGCCGAGCTTACCTTCTGGTCCACGATGGAGCAAGCCATCTCGCGGACGTGCGCCAGGCTGTAGTCGCCGGACGAGTCCTGCAGTAGGAGCACCGGCTCGCGGCTCAGGCCGATCTGCAGATGGAAGGAGATGCCCCCCGCCGGAGCCGCCCCGGGTGCCAGGAAAGGCGCGGGCCCCGGCCCGGACCCCGGCACCAGCGCGGCGGCGGCGGCGGCGGCGACCGCGGCCACGGGCAGCAGCGGGCTCGGCGGGCGCAGCAGCGGAGGGGCGCTCATCGCTCGGGGGGCGCGGGGCCGAGCGGCCGGGGGCGCGGGGCGCGGGCCGGCGGCCGAAAAGTTTTGCAGCCGCGGAGCCAGGAGCTTGTATCTCCGAGAGCCGAGACGGAAAATAAAAACTTTCCGGGAAAGTCCCCGCGCGGGGGCAGGGCGCCGGGATGCGGCGCAGAGGGGCGGGGGAGCGGGAAAATGGCCGAGGCGGAGGACCGAGCGGGCGCGCGGGGGAGGACTGAGCCGCCCAGCCGCCGCGCGGCGCGCTCCGAGGCCGGGGCGGCGGGTCAGCCAGGGGCGGGGCGCGAGCTGGGGGCGGGCACTGCGGAGCCGCCACCCGCGGGCGCGCGAGCCGCGGGAGCCACCGACCCCTCCGCAGGACCCAGGCGCGGGGCGCAGGACCGCCCGGCCCGGCGCAGGCTGTCCCTTCCCTCGGGGACCCGGTCTCTGCCGGCCCCGCTGCCCAGCATGCGGACCGGGCGCCCCTCCAGCGACCCGCTGCGCCGGGCTGCGAACTTCCAGTCCCTGGAGTCCTGGCCACTTCTTCCAAGCGCTCTAGAGCTACCTACTTCTACAACCGAGGTGACTTGCGGCACCCAGGAGTGCTGAGCCCCGCTGTTCCCCAGAATCTTACCTTCCGAGTGCCCCCGTTGGGTTGAAAGTAGCGAGGCGGCCAAAGCCACTTGTGTGGAGGTTGTTGCCAAAAGAGAGTAGGGAGCCAATCCACGCAAGTGTGTTTAAACCTTGGGCCACCTTTTTCCCTCATGTCTGTTTGGCATACCCTGACACCCTGCCCTGCTTGCCCCACCCAGCCCAGAGGCACAGGTGGCTGGATTCAGGAGTTGGGTTCTCTGGAAAGAAAGGCAGGTGTGAATCTAAGGACAGGCAAGAGGAACGCCATAGGCGGCCTCTTCGCCTCTGCCTCACTTGGTGTCTGGAGCTTCTACTTTGGCGACTCAGAAACACATAGCTTTTCTCCTCAATCTGCCCATAGGCCGCTTGGTAGGAGAAGAGCTCCGAGGTGCGCCCCAGCAGCACGATATTAGTCACCACCAAGACTGGGCATGACCTGCTCAAATGTTGAGTGTTGATCACAGTTGCTGCTATGATGTAAGGTCAGCCAGGAGTACTTCCCAATCCTTGAACGCTGTCCTCCAGCAAGGTGGGCCTCTTTGGTGTGTGACCATAGCTGCACAGGTTCCAGCTTTCACAAGGGCCCTGTCCTGTGCCATGCTTTGCCACCACGGTTTGCTGTCACTGTTGCAGAATTTGTGGGGAATTTTGAACAAGGGGCTCAGCATTTTCGTGTTGCAGGCTTAGCCATTCTGGTTTCTTTTTCACTTCACCATTTCCCTAGTGCTTCCTCTTGCCTACACAAGCAAACCCAAGCACATAATAGATGTGCTTTCTTTTGTATTGCATTTTATTTTCTCCTAATTGGTTTTTAGTTTTGACTTCTGGTTATGGTAGGCTATTGCAAGGTACTTTTCTTTGGAGTTGTGTTCAGTCAGGAATGCAAAACTAAAGTCTCCAACTACTATACTGTCACTCACAGCTCTAAAAGAGATTTGAATTTACTCTCTGGGTCTATTGGTTTGATAGAGCTGATGTTTTCCCTGCTTAATTGTGTATAAGGAAGGTGGTCCTCTTCATCCATGGCATAGTATAATTTTCCTAATGTAACAAACTCAACTAAACTGGAAGAATGATGAAATTTTTGATGCAGTGCCTTTCTGAATTCTTTAGAAGGTGTGGGTTTTGTTTTATCTTTTGTTTTAAATGTCAAAAGTATAGTTTCTTCCAAAGTTGAAATAAGGTCAATATTCTGCCATTTGCTATTACCAGGGCAAAAGGTTGCAGGTAAGTTCACAAATTACTTACAAACAGCTGGTTTTAGTTGAGATCCAAGAGATCTGGAGACATACATGTTTTACAGAGGTCACAGTTATGTATTGAAGACTTCTTTGTTCCGGTCTTTTTCCAGCACCAGTTGTACCACTGTGAAGGCAAAGTTCTTGCCCTAACAGATCACACTGAAAAGAAAAATGAAGTAAATAAAATTATTTCCAATAGTCATAATTGTAATGAATAACAATACTGAAATAATAGAGGGGCTTTATGAGCAGCACGGAGGGAGAAGGAGAGTTAGTTTAGCCAATGAATGGGAAGTTTTACTGAGGTGTATATGTATGACCCCAATCTGGTTGGAAAGGGACTAGCCTTGGGGAGTTCTGGGATAATAGTATTACAGTCATAAAGAACAGGTAAAGACCCTAAAACAGGAATGTAGTTGGCGTTTTCAAGGCACAGGAAAAGAGAGGCATGTGAATGAGAGGTCAGAAAGCTGTTAGAAGACAAATCATCAAGGCCCTTGAAAGCTATGATAAATAGTTTTTATTTTATTCTCAGCAAACTGCTGAACCACTATAAGGTTTTAACCAGAGAATGCTATAATTTAATTACCATGTTTTAAAAGATCACTCTCTGGCTACTGATTATAAGAAAAAAAGAGCTACCTAGGTATTTTCCAGTCCAAAGAATTACTATGGTTGCAGTAGAGATCCTAAAAATGAAAAATATGGTATTGAATTTGAAAGTAGAACCAAAGGTCTTACTGATCAATCAGAGGTTGAGTAGAACCAAAGGTCTTACTGATCAGTCGGAGCGGGTAGGGGAATGGGACATCATGAAAAACTTCTAAGTTTCTAAGCAGTCTGTGTGATAGCAGTGTCAATAATTGAGAGAGAAGACAGAAGTGAATTGGGGTTAGGGAAAAATAACATTTCTGCATATTGAGGCTAATATGGCATCAAACTTTAAACTAGGAATTACTGGAGATGGATGTAAGTCCAATATTTAAGAAAGAGAAGGAGGCCAGAAATACATTTGGAAATTAACAGTGTGCAAAGGACATGTCACATTGGATTAGATGAGATCTTTAGAAAGAGAGAGCATAAAGTAGTCATAAATATACACTTACAGGAAGTTGAGTGTCCAATTTATGAAGAAAAATAATAACTTCTTATACTGTGTCAATTATATAAGTCTTGGAAATAATTGAGAAGGAAGCAGATGATAGGGAAAAAACTTGGAGAATTAAAAATATTTTTAAGAAGCTGAAATATTACTGAATACAAGAGTGAAAAAAGGAGCAAGAAAATAATAATGCCCTGTTGAAGCAGAAAATTCTCACAAAGTTAGTTATTCCAATTTCTGCAGTTGACATTTGAGGGCTGACTGTGCCAATTGCTACTAACTTTGGCTGGATGACAAGGGAATAGACAGTAGATAATACACCAAGGAGACCTGGTATATATCTCTGGTGACTTCAAAATTATGCTTGAAGAACTTGAAGAATTTGGGAGAAGTTTTTTAAGCCCTGGGGAAAGAAAAGAGGATATAGAAAGTAAAAAATTGCTTATATAAAATACTTTATATTCTTGAAATGAACTTTCATTCTTTTGAGCCATGGATAACAGTATTGGAATAACAGACTTCTGACAATGACTAAAACACCATCTTAGAAAGAAGGCCCAATGCCTTAGTCAAGCTTTTGTGTAAAAGTGATTAGGGCACGTAAAGCTACTTGAATCACTTGCCAAAGATCAATGGTAATCTTACTGGTGGTTCTTTAAAAGACGGTTGTATGGTTAAACAATTTTGAAAGTGTCCAGGAATTCACAGTTAGCACTCAGAAAAAGGGTTGAAAATAATCTGATTTGATTGGGAATCAATCTTGAAGTACAGTGAGGCAGATGAGGAATAAACTCAGAAACCAGTGCCACTACATTAAAAATTCTGTATGAGTATAGATCTGCAAAGAAAATGAGCAAAATATACATACCTAGATGAACAAGCATAGATAACAATAAAGGTTGTAAACTAAAAATAGCCAGGTTCTATAGGTCCACTTTATAAATTAATGATGTTCTTGGGATATGGCGTATTGTAGAACAGGGTTTATAAATTGCTTTTTTTACGAAGGACTTAGAATTACCTCTAGTTCTTAAGGTAGCATTCCAGATACCCTGCCTGGCTTCCAAACAAGCATATCTGCTTTCATCTGCTACTATATCAGGGTCCCATAGATTTACCTGAGAATAAAAATTCTCATTGCTAACAACAAAGCTGAAATGGTTTAGTGTGTTGGGTTGGGAACTAGCTGTGAGGACAAGTGTAACTGAGGTTTGATGCTAGATCTGCCAGCTATTTGTTAGTGTTGTGGCTCTGAGAAGTGATTGAGTTCACACATTGCCACTTCCATGAATTGTGGCTGGAGCCTCAGTCTCTCCATTTGTAGTCAAAAATCATACTTTTGATATGCTGTGAATGTTAAGTAGCTTAGTTTATATAAAGGCATGGTGTATGCCACATATGAATCATACCCAAAATAGTAGCTATCATAAACCATATTAGTCCAAAGATGATTTCCTCCAGCCACACCTCTTACTGTGATGCTGAAACAATAGGGACAAAACTAATCACATTTTTATTTGCTTCTCTAGAAAAAAAAAAAAGTAAAGCAGATAGTTAAACCCAGGGCCTGGTAAGGCACATCCATTGCCCCAGTATTCTGGGTAGCTAAAGCAGGATCCTAGTCTGGACAACTTGGTGATTTATATGTACCTTGCTGTGAAGATCTGAAATTCAATAGCCAGTATTGAGAACAACAATGTTACAAAGAAACTGAAGTTCCAAATTAGTGAGAAGATAGAAAGTACCTGCGTAAAGGATGTGCATTCAAATAATCACTTGCCAAGACTGCACGGATAGAGTTGTTGATAATACTGCAAAGTATTATTAGAATTCTAGACAATCAGAGAGAAGCAAGTGTTCCAGTTTTCTAAAACATCCTGCAGAAGTAACAGACCAATTAGTACAGCATTAATAATCAGCAAAATTCTAGACTAGATTACTTAAATAGATGGTTAATAAAGAGTTTCTACTTAAAAGGAGGAAAGAGTGCGCTAAAACAAATATTGTTATAGTCTTAATTTTCTAACATCAAATTGAAGAATGTTATAGACATTTGGTTTATCTGAATTTCTAGTAAAATGGAATACTTCTTTTGGTACTCTCAGGGTCAAACTATAAAATAGCTCTACTTGCTGAGAATGTTTGAACATTGCAACAGCTGTTACACAAAACACCAAGCTTCCCAGAGCCCTCCTTAGAACAAAACAAATACTGTACATAATGGACATGTGAAAAAATATTTGTTGGCAACAGATATTGACTTAGAAAGGAAGCTGTTACAGTTGCCTCTGTTGCTTGTGTCTTCTACATTTCAAAACCTTTGGAGGACTATGGGGCACTCAAGCATTAGGATGTTTCAAACTAAAGAAGGATTACTGAAAATTTTTGGTAAAATCATTTTTTAAAATTCTTAAAAGATAGATGCAGAATAGTCGTAAGTATATTTTACTGTTAAAAAGATACTAATAGAAATATAGACAAAGGAAACCTTTCAAACCATACTTTTATCGGTGTTTTGATTCTGTTGTATATTACTGTCACTGATGTAGGATATCATCAGTGTTTGATCTTATAAATAAAGTTGCAGAGAATATCTTTCATAAAAACTTTAAGCACAATTCTGATCAATTTATTAATTAATTTCAAAAATAAATTCTAGAAATAAACCTTCCAAAAGGGGTATGGATATTTTAAGTCTTTAAGTTAAATCATGAAATAATTGAGAAAATTTTGAAATTTTCATGTTAATGTAAGGTTAAACATTTTCACATGCTTATTGATGACATGTATGTCATCTTTTTTAATATTCTAAGTTCCTCAAATGATTTTCTGTTAGAATTTTTTGCTTATTAATGAATAAGAGGTTGTTATCTGTAAAGTATATTTTTGTTATATACAAAGGCAAATACTTTGTCATTCACTTTTTAATTTTACTGGAGTATGCCTTTAAAGCTATCTTATGAATGACCACTTTACCTTGAATTATATTTCTTTTTTTAATTTTATTTAAAGAGAAGAAACAGAGCAAAACAGAAAAAAGGGTAGAAATAATATAGAATATAAAAAAACAGTAAGAAATCACTAGTTGATAAATTACATACTGTCATCTTAGAAATAGTTGTTCGTTACAAAATTAAAGCATACAAAGTGGATATTCAGTGAGACTGTGAACAGTTCTGTTCAACAATCCAACAAAAACTTAATTATATGGCTATTTTATGCACTTTATCTTACATGCAGTTATATCCTTTAAAGCACTTTCTTTTCCTCTCTTTTGTACAATAGTAATTACATATTTTGGGTATTATTACTACTACAGTTCTTATTACTTTTTCCACTAGAGACACAATGTGACATTTATAAATATGATTCTTATTTATTTCACTTATGAGGATAGTCTCAAGTTGCCTCCATTTACCCATGAAGGCCTAAAGGTTGTCCTTTTTTATAGCTGAGTAAAATTCCATTGTATAAAAATACCACATCTTTTTCATCCACTCTGCAGTTGATGGGCATTTTAGTTGTTCTAAGATTTAGCTATTACAAATTGTGCTGCTATGATCATGGGTGCACATATATCACTGTGACATGACCTTTTCAGTTTTTCTGGGAAAATACCCAGGAGGGGAATAGCTGGATTAAATGGAACTTCCAATCCTAGTCTTCTGAGAAGTCTCCATACTGATTTCCATAGTGGGTGTACCAGTCTACACTCCCACCAACAATGGAGCAGTGTTCCTTTTTCCCCCGCAGCCTTGCCAACATTTGTTATCAGTTGATTTCTTAATGGCAGCTATTCTTTCTGGAGTGAGATGAAATCTCAGTGCTATTTTAATTTGCATTTCTTGAATGACCAGTGATGGTGATCATTTCTGCATGTATTTATTTGCCATTTGTTTATCTTCATCTGAGAAATGCCTGTTTTTGGAGAGGGTCTTTGAATTTGGGGGGCTTGATGTTTTTTAATTCTTTATATGTTTTGGATATAAGTCCTTTGTCTGAGGGGTTGCTGGCTAAAATTCTTTCCCACTCTGTGGGTTTTCTTTTCACTCTCTTGGTGATTTCTTTTGAAATGCAGAAACTTTTCAATAATATGAGATCCCAGTTGTTGATTCTTTGAAGTGTTTCCTGTGCTGTTCTTGTTTTGTATATGAATTATCTGCCTACCCATATGTCTCCAAGATTTCTACCTATCTTGTCTTCCAGTAGATTTAGTGTTTCTGTTTTAATATTTGGATCTTTGATCCATTTAGATTTTAGTTTTGTGCAAGGTGATAGGCATGGGTCTAATTTCAGTCTTCGGCATGTGGAGAGCCAATTTTTCCAGCACCATTTATTAAAGAGGCTATCTTTTTTCCAGTGAACATGTTTAGCACCTTTGTCAAATATCACATGGCTGAATATCTTTTAGTTGTGTTTGTGTCTTCTAATCTGTTCCATTGATCCTCAGGTCTATTTCTTTTCCAGTACCATGCTGCTTTTGTCACTGTGGCTTTGTAGTATAGTTTGAAGTCAGGAATTGAGATTCCTCCCACCTTGCCTTGTTGCCCAGAATTGCCTTTGCTATTCTAGGTTTCCTTGTTTCCAAATAATTTTAGGAGTGTTTTCTCTAGATCTGTGAGTTATGTCAATGGTATTTTGATTGGGATTGAATTTAATCTGTATAACAGTTTTGGGAGTATGGCCATTTTCACAATGTTGGTTCTTCCTAACCAAGAGCAAGGAATATCCTTCCATTTTCTAATATCCTCTTCAATCTCCTTTTTTAGCATAGCATAATTTTCAGCATATAGGTCTTTTACATTCTTAGTTAGGTTATTCCTAAGTATTTCATTTTTTTAGATGCTATTGTGAAAGGTGATATTTCCATATTTTTTGTTTGTATACAGGAATGCTATTGATTTTTGAGCATTGACTTTGCATCCAGCTATGCTCCTGAATTTGTTTATTATCTCTAGTAGTCTTTTAATGGGGTTTTTTGGGTCTTTTATATAGAGTATCATGTCATCTGCAAATAGAGACAACTTAACTTCTTCCTTTCCTGTCTTTATTACTTTTATTTTTCTCTTTTGTCTGATTGCCCTGGCTAGTATTTCCAGAACTATATTGAATAGGAGTGGTGATGGTGGACATCCTTGTCTTGTTCCTGATTTTAAAGTGAAAGCTTTCAGTTTTTGTCCATTTAGTATAATGTTGGCTGTTGGTTTGTCATAGATGGCTTTTATGAGATTGAAGTAGACATCATGTATTCCAAGTTTCTGAAGGGTTTTTATCATGAACATGTATTGGACTTTATCAGAAGCTTTTTCTGCATCTATTGAGATGACCATGTGGTTTTTGTTTTTGGCTCTGTTGATGTCATGTATAACATTTATTGATTTGAATATGTTGAACCATCCCTGCATTCCTGGAATGAACCCCAATTGATCATGATGTATAATCTTCTTGATGATTTGCTGCATTCTATTTGCCAGTATTTTATTGAGAATCTTTGCATCAGTGTTCATCAGTGATATTGGTCTACAGTTTTCCTTTTTGGTTGGGTCTTTCTGTGGTTTTGGTATCAGAGTAATGCATGCCACCAGGAATGATTTAGGGAGGATTGCTTTGTTTTCAATTTCATTGAAGAGTGAAAGGAGTATTGGCATCAAATCTTCTCTAAATTTCTTATAGAATTCAGCTGTGAATCCATCAGGACCTCAGCTTTTCTTTGTTGGTAAGTTTTTAATTACATTTTCAATTTCAATAGCTGACATTGGGTTATTTAAAATTGCTGTGTCTTCTTGGTTGAGCTTTGGTAGGTCGTACATTTCTAGGAATCTGTCCATTGCCTCTGTGTTTTCCACTCTATCTGAGTAGAGATTTTCAAAATAGGCATTCATGATCTTTTGAATTTTCATGGGATCTGTAGTAATTTCCCTCTTTTCAGTCCTTATTGTATGAATTTGGGTTTTTTATTTTTTTTCTCTTGAAAAAGCTAGAAGTTTATCAATTTTGCTTATTCTCTCAAAAAAACATGTTTTTGATTCATTAATTCCTTGTACTTTTTTTAGTTTGAGTTGCATTGATTTCTGCTCTAATCTTTACAATTTCATCTCTTCTATGAGCTTTGATTTAACTTGTTCTTCTTTTTCTACAAGGTTGAGATGAAGCATTAGGTTGTTCATTTTGTGTCCATTCTGTTTTCTTGATAAGACAATTTATTGCTACATATTTCCTTTTAAGATTGCTTTCATTGCATCCCACAGATTACAGTATGTTGTATTTGCATTTTCATTGAATTTTAGGTATTGTTTTATTTATTCTTTAATTTTATTTGTAGCCTACTGGTTGTTCAGATGGTTATTTAATTTCCATGTATTTATGCAGGTTTTGCAATTTCTTTTGCCATTAATTTCCAATTTCAGTGTGCTATGGTCAGATATTACACATGGGATAATTTCAGTACTTTTGCATTTACTTAAGAATGTTTTATAGGATAATATATGGTCTGTTTTGGAGAATGTCCCATGTGCAGCTGAGAAGAATGTATATTCTGATGTGGTTGAGTGGAACACTTTGTAAACATCTACTAAGTCCAATTGCTCACAGGTATGATTCAGTTCTATTATTTCTTTGCTGACATTTTGTCTAGTTGATCTCTTTGTGACAATGGGGTATTAAGGTCTCCTGTTATAATTGTATTCTTGTGTATTTGGTTTTTCATGTCCATTAGTATTTGTCTTATATAGTTTGGTGCTCCTGTATTTGGTGCATATATATTTATAATTGTTAGTTCTTCCTCTTGAATTTTTCCACTAACGAGCATGTAGTGACCTTCTTTATCTCTTTTAATCATTTTAGGTTTGAAGTTCACATTGTCTGCAAATAGAATAGTTACCCCTGCTTATTTTTGTCTTCCTGTTGCATGGAATACTATTTTACATCCTTTGACTTTTAATCTATGAGCTTCCTTTTGTACAGATGTGTTTCTTGTATATTTCTTTTGATAGGTGAATTGAGGCCATTTACATTTATGGATATAACTGATATGTACTGGCTTGACTTTTCCATGCTATGTTCCAGTTGTTTGCTTTCTGCTCCCCACCCCACCCCCCTTGTTTAATTGCTTGTCCTACCTGGTGGTTTCTTTCTGTTGTTATTCTGGGGATTTGTGGTCATTTTTATCTCTGTCTAGTATGTCTTATCAATGCTCTTTCTAGGGTTGGTTTGGTGGACATGAATTTCTTCAGTTGTTCTTTGTCATGGAAATATCTTGGTTTTCCATTAAATTTAAATGAAACTTTTGCTGGGCACATCAGTTTGTGTTGAAAGTTGTTTTCTTTCAGGGCTTGAAATACCTCACTCCAAGCTTGTCTTGACTTGAGGGTTTGTGCTGAAAAGTCTGCCATGATTCTAATGGGCTTTCCTTGAGTTGTGTCTTTTCTCTAACAGCTTTTAGTATTCCGTATTTATGCTGAATTCTGTTTTTTATGCTGCTTATTTATTATATGTCTGGGTGTAGATTTATGTTGGTTATGATTGTTTGGTGTCCTATATGCCTCACTTATCTGCTTATCAGATTTTTTTCCCCATGTTTGGGAAATTTTCTGCTATTCTATGAATATTTTTGTGAATATTTTGTTATGCATTGACTTCTGCATCTTTGCTGATGCATATTAGTCTTATATTGTTTCTCTTGGCATCATCTTGAAGCTACTGGATTGTCATTTCATGCTGCTTTGTTATGTTTAAAAGTTCTACCCTTTCATGATCGCTAATTGAGATCCTATCCTCAAGGTCTGAAATTCTATCCTCAGCTTCATTTAAATGGTTTTGCCAGCTTCAATAGAATTTTTTGTTTCTCGGATGTCTCTTTGAGTTTATTTTATGAATTCTGCTTGTTTTCTATATTGTTCATTCAAGGTTTCAATCAGTTTCCAGTGCTCCTGTACTTTTTTGTCTATTTCTTCTCTACTGCACTGAGCAACTCCTTTACTAAGGTTGTTATTTCTGTTTTTACATGAGAGATTACTTCTAGTTTGATTTCCTCTATAGCCTCATGGAGTTGTTTTTTTATTTCACTTGCTATCTTTTCAGAGATTTCCGGTGTGTTACTTTTGAAGTCCTCTATTTCAGTGTCTCTTGTACTTGCTCCTGGTGGACTAGATGTTTAAGATTACATTTTGCTTTTTTGTTTTGCCGTTTTCCTCTTTTGGGTTAATTTTGATCCTTCAGTCCCACTAGTGTCAGCTATTGGTAGTGTGTATTTTGGGGTCCTACTGTAAGGTTGATGTTTATCCAGTTGCCAGGTCCCACAATGAAGAGGTGGGTCAGTTACCTGAATTCTCTCTGCAGGACCTGTTGGGTGAGTCCTATGTTTTTCCTAGGCTGACAAGCCTAGGAGTACTTATGGAAATCAATCCCTAGTTCCTGCTATTATGTCTTCAGGTTGTTCAGAGTCACTAGATCTCCCTGTTTATAGTGTTTGTCATGGCTGGGACTGTACTGTGTCTCTGAGTATCTCACAGGCACCCATAATTTTTTCCAAGTTGGGGGAGGCCTTATTGGTAACCTCCTCAACCTACCTGATATTCTCTGTGTGGAGGAGAAACTCACCTACCCACTTGCAAAGCTCACCTATGGCCTACTTTGGGGCAGGGGGCTTCACTATTGTTCCTGTTTACCCACCGAAAGTGGCAAACTCTATCCTATTTTAGGGGCAAACTCACCTCACTGATGGAACCCTGCTGAGTTGTTCTGTTTGAATGAGGGTTTACTGAGTCTCGCTTTGATACTGCATGGTTAATCAACTGCAGTCTAAGGTTCTTGGGGGAGATTTGGAAGCTGAAGATCAACTGCAATACTATGTCCAGGAGGTGGGGGGATCTCCGATGGCAGCGGTGGGACTGCAGGGGTGCGTGTCATGGTCTGGAGTTCCTAGATCCTGAGGTGTGTGGCCAGGACTGTGGGGACACAGCAGGGGCCCAGTCCTGGCCCGGCCCACCTGCACCACTGGCTGGAGTTCCCAGGTCCCAGGAGGTGGTCTGCTGGGACTGCAGGAGTCTTGGGAGGGGCCTGTGTCTAGCCTAGTCCCGTGCATGCCACTGGCTGGAGTTCCCAGGTCCTGCCAGGTGGTCTGCTGGGATGGCAGGAGTCATGGGAGGGCCCCAGGTCTAATCCAGTACTGTGTGCCTGATTTATATTTCTTAGAAGTGCTTGCCTTAGCACTTCTAAACATATACTAAACATATACTAAAACATACTTCTTGGAAAGGCATTCCCTAGCAAAAATCAGATAAATAGTTTTTGTTGTATACTAGCAAATCAACTATTATTTTTAAGAGCATTAATATTTTACCTATTGTTTTTAAAAACTTTATTCAATCTAGAAGCTATTGGGTATATGTGTTGATGTCTAGACCTATTCACTTTTCCAAAAATCCAATGGTCTTTACAAGCATTCTTTAAATGTATATTTCACCAAATTTTAAACTTCTGAACAACTTTATTTTTTTTCATTCCAAGTAGTAAAACTTAACTGTATACTTCTTACACACATGTGGGATACATGCATTTATATTTCTATCTTAAACCATATTTTCTAGTTAGATTTGGTTCCTTAAGAGTATTACATCTTGAGCCAGGTGTTTAGCTCTGCAGTGTAAGTGCCTGCTTGGCAAATGGGATGTCGTGAGTTTGATCCCCAGTACAAAAAAAAAAAAAAAATCATTACATCTTGACCAGTAAAAACTTTACTCTACCAATCAGTAAGAACTAATATCTGCTGGCTCCAAGATATAAAATTATTTAAAATTTCCTGTAGAAAAGTGAATGGAATCACCACTTCAACACTTTTTCAGTATATTCAGAAGGCTATTGCTTAAGGAGTTGCCAACTTTGATTGTACAATTGGCTTTTATTAAACTAATTCAATATTCAAATTTATAAGCCATTAACAATAGTACATTTATGTTTTATAAACATGCAGTCCTAATGCTATTTTCAAGGCCCATTGGTTCCAGGGATACAAACTTTACTTACTGGGTCTGGGTCACAGCCAAACATTTTCCAATATTAATATCAATACTTTCCATTATATTTTATTGCCTAGTTTGTTCTCTTTAGTATGTGTGATTTTCTGAGGCTTTATTTTATTTAATATATATATATTTTAAAGTGACTAAATATTGCGAACTTAAGAAAAAATAAAGAAGGTACAATTAATCCAAAGTTACTTTTTAGTTCCCTTCCTGGAAAAAGTATTTTTTAGCTGAAATTTCTTATGTGTGGTTTCTGATGCTTGATTTGGAAAATGAAATTTTTAAAGGAAAGAATTTGACAGATTTATTTCTTACTGACATAACCAGGAAAAACTAACTTTTAATGGCTTAAGAAAAAATAATTTGCTTTTCTTGGCTTAGAAAAATTTTAAATGGCATTATTTCTAAAACTCATTTATTACTATAAAATCTGCAATTCACTAGGAGAAATGTCTACATAATTAAAATAATGACATTCATATAGATTTGAAGCCATGTTTTATCTGAACATCATGCTGTATTTCTTTATTAATTGTCCTCAAACATGCAATCGTGGAAAATAGTAATATTATAAATACCATAAACCTTCTTCTTCTTTTACTATAAAGCATAGTTATTTCATATGTGATCTCATATACATTCAAACTAAAAAATATTTGCTCCACACAGTTATAAGTAGAATACTTATTTCTTGAACTAAATGTTTGTTTTATATTTATTGTTAGGACATAAGTCGTCTCTGAACTTATTTATATATTTCTACAAATATATTTGTTTTGTTGAATTGGTCATCCAGAATGTCCAGCAAAAGTGAAGTTCTCATAAAGTGAAAAAAGAAAAGAAGCTTGAATTTTAGATTTGTTTCAGAATGCATTAGAAGGGGGGGGGGCTCTAATTTTCTTACTGTTTCAGAAAAAAAGAAAGAGCATCCTATTTATCTTTACCTTTGCATTTTGTTGCCCTAGTGGATGTGAAAGTTGGCAGGTGTACATAATGGCATACAAATACTCATTGTTTTGTTCATACAGCAGCAGTTCTATCAGTCTCCAAAACACCATCATCTTTTCTGTATTTTCTGTGTTTCAATTCATGTTTATCTGGATTTGACCTTTCAAGTTGAACTTTGAAAAACTGTCAGCTATTGAAATAAATTTTACTTGCCCTATTGAAATAAAACAATTTTAGTTACCAATACTGAAGGTTCATTTTAACCATTATTTGCTGTACCAAGCAAATTTTCTGTTTTTGCATAGAATTCTAAGTACATCATAATTAACTGATAAATTCATTTTTGTGGTTTTAATATATAATTTATCATCGTGTTCCAAAACAGTTAAGCCATTTTAATGAATAGAAATTTTATCACCATAACTAGCACAAGTATCTGAAATAATATGCATCATTACCACTGTAACATTTAGTTTTAAACTTCCCCTTAGCCAGAACAAGAGAAGAAAAATAATGTGGTTTTTTAATTCTCATTGTCTGATTGTAAACAGAAATTTTAGGTGAAATTATCACAAATTTCCATTCCACACAAATACAGAAAAACACTTGATTTTTGCTTCAGACTTTCAGAGGACAAGACTCTTGTTTTATGCACCTTTTTATAGGTGTCACTTAGCAGAAGAATATAATAAATGTTCATTAATGTGCTTGTTAAGTAAAACTGTTCAAATACAGTTTGAAGATAAAAAATTTGCAAATTTTTTTCATATGTTCACCCTATTCAAAAGTTCAGATCACAGAAACCAGTTGTATTAGACAGACATTTAGGTAAATTCTATTCCTATGACCTGGTGAGACTTAGAATGTCTAATTGGACAGGTAGTTCCCACTCTTTATACACCTATTTTACGAACTTAGAGTTATCACTTTGTCCCATTATGTACTATTCACTTCAGTTGCTGCCTTTGCCAGTGAGAGGATTTTGTAATCATCTTCCTATCCCCCTCCTCAAGTGTTCCAGAACTGAGTGCTATGTCTGGCCTGTTATACTCGGTAATGATGCAGTAATTGTTTGCTAAATGAGTAGGTGACTTGGACAAACGATGTCTCAAAAATTGTATGATATCATTTAGTGACCTAGCTTCCAAAAAATTTTCTTGGCCTTATGTTTATTCTTGTAATAATACATACTGCTTTTTTATCTAATTATGAAATTAATGAGATGTCATCAAAAATATGTTTAAATTTTAAAAATTTATTATAGTAAAAGCCACATTGCCATGAATTCCCTTCAAAATAACCTCCATTTGCTTCAGCACATTTATCCCATTATTCTAGC
Organism: Hydrochoerus hydrochaeris; assembly: GCA_004027455.1. Classification (NCBI taxonomy): domain Eukaryota; kingdom Metazoa; phylum Chordata; class Mammalia; order Rodentia; family Hydrochaeridae; genus Hydrochoerus; species Hydrochoerus hydrochaeris. The sequence goes on along the minus strand of PVLA01010387.1, from coordinate 31,883 downwards.
CGTTTTATAAAGCAGTTTTCAAAGTACTCCCATTCATATTTTCAATTGTGCTGTTATGGTTGCCTCAATGTACTGAATTGACTCAAAACATTTACCTCCCATGGTCATTTTAATTTTAGAAAAGAGCCAAAAGTTCCATGGTCTCATATCCAGTGAATGAGGTGAATGGAAGCAGTGTAATATTTTTGCCACACTGCCTTCCTGTTGGTTGTTACTTGACCATAGCCATATTTGAATCACACCATAGAGGCACAAAATAGAACTTCCAGAACTGCTTCAGAACATAGCAAGAATAATAGGATGTGTGCTGGGGGGGGGGGGTATTCTGAGAAACATTTAGGGCCCACATGTCCTTTATTGTAGTAAGTTTTTAAATTTATACATCCACTGAATGTTTTTTTTTATCACTGCTTCCTTGTACATGTTAATTTAAAAATTGAAAAATCAAGTCTACACAGTTTTTTAGGTGAAAGTTCAAGATTGGGACCGTCATTGGCCTCCGTAAGGGGCCGGTGGTAAGGGCGTCATATTATTCACAAAGGCAAGCGCAGAAGCACTGTGAAATGGATCAACAGCAAGATAGGAAGCCAGAGAGATTCAGGGGCCAAGTTTTTCTTTTGATAACTTGTTTTTGGAGGAACTAACTGAGATGTTTTGAGAACTATATTAATTCCTTCTGAGAGAAGCATCTTTAGTGACCTGATCATCTTCCACTGAGCCCGAGCTCTTAAAAATCCCCATCTTTTGTCACCAACTCACTGAGGACAAAACTTGTGACACATGCTTGTATAGGACATATACAAACCATACCCATGTAACCAGAGGATAAAGTGGATTTTTGAAACTTGTGCTACTTCTCCAAATGTCTTCAGGCTGAAGCACATACACTGCCATCCTCTCCTTTCCTCAGCTCAGATAAACAGTTGGAAAACTTGTGTATATGTGAATGTGCAGATGTCAGCTCCAGGAGGTTAAGTTTTGTTTCACTTCTGCGAAGAAGGGAAGAAACCAGAAATAGCCAGGTTGAAGCAGCACAAGAATTTCCTTGTTTATTGTCTCATTGTAGTTCTCCCATTTGGATAAACTTTCTTTTCACCAAGAATGTCTCCAATTTTCTTGAGAAGCAGCAAGTAGAAAGCAAAGTGGCCAGTAGTACCCAACCCACAGTGGGTATCAGGGCATGCCCAAATGAGACAGTTGTTTATTTTACCATCAGTGCTCTTAATCACTCAGAATAAAGTGACTGTTGATGACAAAAAGGGGAGATCTCTGCATGAGCTGCCTTAGAACAATGCAGTGGGTGCGAAGAATGTAGGGGTGGTAGGGTGAGTTGATTATTTCTAAATGTGCTGAAGCTTTGAAAGAAGGAAAACAGCAAGCTCAAAAAATTTTAATTCCTAGCTCAAAATAGTAAAAAGGCCAGGGTGATAAAATGATTACCCTAAAATTAGCTCTCATCTCTACAGGGCTGATGAAACTGAAAATTAAATGCACAGTCTACTCCTGTGGTTTCTGAATTACATTAGTTGAACTCAAATAGTACCAAGATTCTTACTGAAAGTTAAGACATTTGAATGGAATTGTAATTGGAACAAATGGAAAAACCTGAAAACTCAAGTAATTTGCACTAAGCTAAATAGCTTTTTTCTCTAGTATTTGATGATATGTTTCTGCCTTCCTTGAAAACAGTAAACCTTTTTATTGAGGCAATTAGCTCATGAAGAATGTTATATTCCTCAAAATCTATTCTTGATATACTTTCTTTTTCTTAGACCTATAACTAGTGTCAGAGTAAAAAATGCCCAAAAAGTATTGGAAAGTTGAACTCTAGAAGAAAAGGGTTATTGACCAAAAAGAATGAAATATCTTCCCAGGAGTACATGTGAAAGTATTCTAAGGTAAAAAAAGTTGCAAAATTAAACCCAAGAGGAGAAGACTTATCCACCAAAAAATGCAATTTGTTTCTAAGTTATATTGGCAAAGCCCTCGGGAATATTTGTGGGAAATAATTCTGAGTTTCTAGACCAAAAAAAAAAAAAAAGTTTTTAAAAAAAATAGGTGCAGAAAAAGGGAAATACAGATTTTTGGAGAGAAAAAAAGCAAACAATGATACATGCATCTTTGTAAAATATGTCGTGTCTATTCATTCTGTCTCTATAAGCTGAAACAAAAGTGGGATAAACTATTGTCTTAATTACCTTTTACACACTGCTGATACAAAATACCTGATGTCCTAAATTAAGGACAGGCTTATTTCTTATAGTTCTTGGAGGTTTCCACGTAATTGCATGAGGCTTGGGGACCACTGACATAAGCCATGACAGCCACATTAATAGGAGTCTGATTACAACATAGACTACATTGGAGTAGTTTGATTCACAGTATTTTGCCTTGTTGAGTGATTGGGGATCCCTGGCTTGGAAAACATTGTATACCCCTAAGATCTCCCTTGGTCTGTATAAACAAAACAAATAAATTGGAAAAAAAAATCTTATCTGCAGTACAGATTCCAGGACTGTGGCTCTATTCCATAGCTCTATTCACAAACCAGAGATTTTTTAATGAATAGTAGGTTGGAAATTATTAAAGAAGAAAAATGTGATAATATTGTCTTACATTGGGTTACATAAGAAGCAGACTAAAGGGAAGAGTCCTGTGCAGTGATAATTTTTAAAAAAGACTCCCAAGAGAAACCAGTAGAGGAGAGGAAGAACTCAACAAGAATAGAAAAAAAGCCAAACCAAAGTGCCCTTTCAGTTAAAGCCCTAACTTTAGGCTAACTCTGCAGGATCTCTGAAACACCAGCCGGACCTCAGTATGTTCCAGCTGAGGGCACTGGATCTTCATATTTTTTCCATCTACAAACATTCTCTAAAGCCACCCCTGGGGATCAAAGTATATACTCCCAGGTACGCTGATATTTTTTGCACCTGTAGGAAAAGTAGCTCCATAAAAGCTTCAGAGAGTTTCTAGAAGGTGAATCACAGATGCAGGTCATTAGATTAAAACACACATTGTTGGAGATGGGGGGAGTGGCACAAAGAAACAGATCTAGACAGATATAAAGGAAGTACTGATAATGCCGTCACCATCATCGCATAGTCACTATAAATAGCATGGCTATCCTTTCTCCAGACAGCCTAAAATTATATGATAACTGTTCACCAAGCATTCTGAGGTCATCGAACATGACATAATCCTAATCTCTGAGGATCTGAATGCTCTAATGTCCCCTTGCTCAAAGAGGACCAATGTGAGAGTTTAACGGATCACGTGACTATGAGGTAACAAACACTGAAAATTAAACCCAGGAATAAAATGTTTATTCAGCAGAAAGGCAGTATTTTTTTTAAAAAATTACACAAGAAAAAAATTGTGCAGGAATATATATATATATATATATATATATATATATATATATATATATGGAAAAGTATTTGGAGCTTCTAAAAACAAATGGAAGTTTTGGCTTGAATCCATATCCTGGTAACATTACTGGACTGTGGACACATTCTGTGGGTATTTCCTCCATTTCTGAGTTTATTATTAGAATGGATGCCCCCAGCAACTGACAGAATTCCCTTGTTTGCTGCTGCAACGGTGGAGTGAGAAATACTAAGCAGTTAGCTAAGTAAAAGCCTTGGGAAATCTTACTCCTTTTGGAAGTAGTAACAAAGTCAATAGTGCATTTTTAGAATTGTAGATGTTAATATGTCTATCAAAATAATATGACTCAAAAATTCAGGACTAGTTATATAAATCATGTTCCTATATGGCTGTCCTCTAGTACATATAAATAATTCTTAGAGAATTTTAGGGGTTTTAGTCTTCAAATCCAGTTACAGCTAATGTTTTATATCTAACAGTTTTACTATAGAAATTATCATTTCTTGCAGTTGTCTCCTTTTTAAAATATATGTACATTTTAAACTAGCAAAATTACATGTATTTATTGTGTATAAAGTAAAGTTTTTAAATATGTATATGTTGTAAGCTGAGCATGGTGGCTTATGCCTGTAATCTCAGCACTTGGGAGGCTGAGGCATGAGAATTGCCATGAGTTCAAGGCCAGCCTGGGCTACACAATGAGTTCAAAGTGAACTGCACAGCAAGACCCTGTCTCAAAAAGCAAACAAGGAAACAAGCAAACAAACAAAAATAAAATATGTGTTTGTTGTTGGATGTCTAAATTGAGCTAATTAATGTATATTTCCTTGGAGATTCAATGTTTTTATGGCTAAAAAACAAAATATCTAGTATTAATGTAATATATTATTATTAACTACAGACAACAAGTATAAGAGAGATCTTAAATTTATTCCTCCTAATTGCAATTTTGTACCTTTTGATCTACATCTTCCTGATCAACTTCTAATATCCACAATTCTAGGCTCTAATTCTACGAGTTCAACATGAAAATGGTGAAAAGATACCATCTAGAAGTGAAATCATGCAGTATTTGATCCTCTGTGCCTGACTTATTTAGCAAAAAGGCCTCCGGATTCATTTACATTTTTGCAATGACAGGATTTTCTACATTATTTAAGGCTCAACAGAATGATATTGAAAAATGTTTATTGTTGACATGTGCTTAAGTATAGCAAGTATTTAAGTTGATTATCTTGCCTATTGTGAATAATGCTGCAGTGAACATGACAGATGATAGAGTGGATGTCTCTTTGACATACTGATTTCACTTCCCCTGGGGAGATAGATAGATAGATAGATAGATAGATAGATAGATAGATAGATAGATAGATAGATGTAGATATTCTGGGAATGGATTGCTGGATCTTATGATAGCTCTGTTAACTTTTAAAAAAACCCTCATGACTTTTTCCATAATAGTTAGACTAATTTACATTCCTAATAACAGTATATAAGGACTCCATTCCCTTTTCTGCATATCTTCTCCAGTACTTGCTACAGTTTATTTAACACGTGTGATGTGACAGCTCATGATGTTGTAGTTTGGCATAACTGATGGCATCTTGTGCCCTGTGTTTGACTCATGCCCTGTATTTGACTCAGAAGAGTAAAAAGTTACTCAGGGTAAAAGTCCCATGAGAAAATAGTGGCACCCACAAGAGAAAAAAATTAACCTGCTCAACAAAGAAGCAGGATACAGGTATCAACCAAAATTAATGTAAGATTCTAGCTAAATTGTTTCCAACAGGATGTCTTGCTTTGTGGTTTTTCTGCTTTAAATGCCCAGTAACCCTTCCATTCGAGGCCACTCGATTTTGACTCTGAAACAGAGGTCTATGCAGGTCATTGCTGAGCTCAGCTAATAAAGTCCCAAAACTTGACAGTTTGTCTGCTTGGATTCCTATATTGATTATGAACCCACATCAGTGATGGTTGAAATTCACAGTTTCCTGATGTTAAGCATTTTTCGTGTATCAGTTGACTGTTTCTACGCCTTCTTTCAAGAAATGTCTATTCAGGTCCTTTGCCCATTTAATAATTAGATATTCATTTTCTTGCCAATGAGCTGTTTTCATTTTCTTTATTTTTGCACATTTACTCCTGATCAGATGTATGATTTTAAAATATTTCTTGTCTAATCTCTGGTTGTTTCTTTTGCTGTGCAAAAGCTATTTAATTTGAGGTAATCCTAATTATCTGTTTTCTTTCGTTGTGTACGTGCTTTCTGTGTTTTATCCAAAAATAAATGCCCAGAAGTGTGCCATGGGAACTTTCTTTGTGGTGTTCTGTAATGGTTCTTTAGTTTGGGATTTTATGTTTAAATATTTAATCAATTTTGAGTTGATTTGCATATATATAATATAAGATAAATTTATACTGTAATTTTATTCTTTTATTGGTGGATATTCAGTTTTCTCACACCAAGTATCAAAGGGACCATCATTTGTCTATAGTATGTTCTTGATATCTTAATTGAAAATCAATTGACCATAAATATATGGACTTACTACTAGGTTTTATACTGTTCATTGGAACTTTGGTAAGGGTTGTATTGGATCCTTAGATCATGTTAAGGAATATGAATATTTTAACAATATTAATTATTTCAATCCAAAATCATGGGAAATCATTCCTTTTATTTGTGTCTTTTTAAGTTTATTTTATCAATTTGTCATATCTTTTAGTGTACAGATGATTCACCGTAAAAGTATTGTCAATGTTGTCTAGAGAAATAGAATATCAGTCTATCGATCCATCTCTCTCCAGTAGTGTACCAGTTAATATTAACTGCCAGATTGACTGAATTAAGAAACTCCTAGAGAAATGATTGGATGATAGAGATACTATACACATCAGTGAGTTAGACCACTAACATTCATAGCTGAATATGGTTAGGAGATGTTCTAGCAGTTGGGGAAGTGAGTATTGGGGACATGCCTTCAGAGGGTATGTCTCTCTGGCACTCGCTCCTTATTCTCTGCTTCCCAACCACCATGTATTAACCAGTTTTGCTCCAACACATTCTTCTGCCATGATATCTTGCCTTTAAAGCCAGGCAAACATGGACTCAAACTTCTGAAATTATGAGCTAAAAGGAACCTCTCCTTGTTTAAGTTACCAAATGTCAAGCACTTTTTCCCAAAAATGGCGAATTGGATCAATGCAGAAACTTGATACCAGAAAAGTGAAGTCATTGCTGTGATTATAGTTGACCATGTCTTTCAGAAGACATTGTAACTGGTATGTGAAAGGATTTTGCAAAGTTTTGGAAATTTGGGCTACAGAAGCCCTAGAATGCTATAAGCAGAATTTAATAAATGATTCTGGTCAGGTCTCACAAAACCAGAATTCTTTTAGAACTGTGGAGGGTAAAAGTAAAGGTCATGAGGTTTCAGATACAAACAAGGATTCTTCTGAGAACTTGACCAGATACGATGTATATTCACACTGCCAAAAGAATCATCTACATTTTTCCCATGTCCCGAGACATTTATGGGAGAAAGAGTTTCTGCAGCAGTCTAACTGTTGTGTTAGAAGAAATTTCAAGGCAGGTTACTGTTAAAGCTGTAGCATGTGTACTGCTGGCTGTAGAAAGATTTGTAGTGATAATTGGGATTTTAAAAAAAGCAGAGGAGAAAAATCTAAAGTGTAAATTATGACCCCCAAAGAACCACACAGAAAGTTGTGACTAAAGGAAGTGAGTTTCTAAGAGATTAGTACCATTTAAATTAAAAAAAAAAAAAACAGTACTTTGAACCACATTAAGATCCCTTGATGGCATCTCAGGAATTAGCAAGATTCCCATCCATGGCAGCCTAAAGAGTGTAAAAGTGTAAACCATTCATTTGAAAAGAGAACTCCCAGCTCCCTTTTTGAGCCACTTAGAGAATTATTCTCTGGGAGCTCATCATTTTCAGCTAGCCAGGCACTCAGAAACCAATCAGCCATGTTTCAAGGAAAGCTGGCCACTGTACATGATAGCATCAGACCTTGACCTCATCCAAATGCTTGTTTTTCAGGAGCGCAGAATATAAGAGTTGTAGGGTCATGAAGTCTTCTACCCATATTTTAAAGGAAAGCCTCAGGAAAGGAGGAAATGTGCTGCTAAGAGGGGGATTGCAGGAAGGTGCATTGCATTAGAGACCCTAGCAAGTTGAAGATGCCAGCAATGTGGAATGTCTGCTCCAAAAAGCTGCAGACTATGAGCAGATACAGTCCAACTTGAAGAGCTTCAAGTATCAAAGACAGAACTCTTTGTAATTTACCTCACTACTATGTGCTAGAGGTATGGGACATAGTGATATAGGACTTAATATTTGCCCTGGTAGGTTTGGTTTTGACCTATTTTCTTCTATTCTGCTATTCTTCCAGCTTGGAATGAGCTTATCTCCCTGTGGAAGTATGTAAACTTTTTTTTATTTTATAAGCAGTGTCAACTTGAGTCTCAGAAGACACTTTGAACTTGACTTTTGAGCAATTCTGAAAGCGTTGACACTTTGGGGGAGGGATTGTTGCATTTTTATCCTATATGAAGTAGTTAGACAGTGTTAGACAAAATTGTCAACTTATTATGTTTATTTGAAGATTAAGTATGGTTTCAGAAGACATGATTAGGTGTCATGTTGACAAGGGGCAGGTTTGTGTCAGTTAATTGTCTGGATTAAGAGACTTCTGGAGAAGTGTGGATCATGGGAGTGCTACATTCCTCAATGGATTAATGCATTTGTGTTTACAGCTGAATGTACTGTTAGAAAGTGAGGTTCAGCTAGAGGAGGGAGGTCTCTGAGGGCATGTTTCTGAAGGGTATGTCTCTTGCTGGTGCTTTTTCCATGTGTTAGACTCTGTCTATCATGAAGTAAGTGGTTCTATTCCACAGCACTCTTCTGCCATGATGTTTCTGCCTTGGCACCAGTGAATCTTAAACTGAGATTTCTAAAACTGTAAGCTAAAATATAAAACACATTTCTTCCTAGAAATGAGAAAGCTGACCAATACAAACAGATACAAAGATAAATAGAAGTAAGGGATATATATATATATGAAAATCTCAAAAAATTTATGATAAGGAATTGAGTCACAATGTTCCACCTGTAAGCCAGTAAATACAGGCAAAGACCTTAATCCAAAGACCTTTGAACCAGAAGAGTCAATTATATAGATGCCTTTTTTGAGGAGAAGAAGACAGATATCATCTTAGATATTGAAACAAAAACTGCCAGTACAAATTTGCTCACATTTTTGTTTTAGTCCTATCTTCTTCAGATTGAATGGAGTCCACCCACTTTTTGGAAAGGGTTTTGGGTTTTTTTTTTTTTGACTAATTTCACCAAATTAAATACTAATGTTTTCAGGAACTATTCCTAAAGTCATGCCAAGAAATAAAGCTTACTAGATACTGGAGCACCTGTTGCCCAGTCAAGTTGACATATAAAAATTTCATCACAGTTTCACAGTGTGGTTCTTTGCCTCATGATAAAACTGCGAGAAATATAGAATTGTTGCATGTCACAGACTCTGGTTCTTAAAACCTTGAAATAATTAGATGAGATTTTGTTTATATTATGTAGATAAATATTCAATTAATGAAATTAAGCATATCAGGCTTTGATCAGAGAAAAATCTCACCTTTTGTCATGGTTTATATCTAGACGTACCCCCAAAGCCTCATGCAGATAGAGACTTCTGAAACGTGACTGGATTAGGGGGCGCAGTTAGCAGACTGGCTAGTAGGAGGAGGCATGGAGTTGGAAGAGGCAAGCTACTGTGGGCTTGACCAGGAAGCTTGTTCTCCCTTCCTGGCTACTGTCTTGGCACTCTTTGCTTTCGGGTTGCCACAAGGGGGGCAGATTTTGCTCTGCTATGTCTCTCTGCCATATGATTGTGCTTTACAGTTACCAAATTATGATCTGAAAACATGAGCCAAAATAAACCTTGCCTCCTGTTAGTTGTGGGTGAGAGGTATTCTGGCCCAGCATTAAGAAAAGTAATTAAGATACCTTTTCTTTTCAGATAAAGAAGTAAAGTTGCACAAGTCTGTAAAGCATACTATAAAAATCTACTTCTTATTTATCTGGCTAAACTTTTGTCCAACCCCCTATTCTACCACCAGGGAAGTATGAAAGCTGAGTAAGAAGGTAAGTCAAACATCTGATTTGAAGGTTGTTATCTCCTGTGATGTTCAAAAATTGCTGATTTGTAAAGAGAATTCAGTTTACCAGAGTTAATATATTTTCTGACCAAAATAGCCATAGCCTGTGGAAGACAGGCTTATGAGAGAGAGAAGACCCAAAACCCCTTATCTTGTAAAATAAAAATTTTAAATTTTCATGCTCTACCTACAGTTTCAAGCATGCAAAATGAACACTGCTATGACAAAACATCATATTTCATTTATTTCTTCTATAAATAAACCACATAAAAGCTATCAGAGCAAGGTCAATGATTTCTCCTATGAAATCCTTTGGCAGAAATTTTAACTTATCTCCTGACAAGTTTCTGGAAGATAAATTTACACTTATCTCTTTTGAAGTTTATTTTCCAGAAATCACTTAATGATAAATTACTCCAGATTTACAATCACTTTAAAAACCTTACCAAAGACTAACAAAACCTTGACCAACACTGCTTTCTATAGCTGTTTTTGAATATGCTACTTGGAATAAAGTTATACGAAAAAAGAGGTATAATTGTTAGCAATGAGAAAAATATTTAAAACAATTATTCCTATATTCTCTTAAACCACAAATATTTGAAAAATAAAATTTTTAAAGATTTGTTTTTACTTTATCAATCACTCTTACTTGGCAAATGTCCTTTGTTAATTATCTACTAAAAGTATAGGATTACAATAATTTGTGTGTTCTCTTTTACATATTTAGTTTTAAAATTTTTTCTGTTGCATTTCATTTGCTCTTTCCTCAGCCTCATTAAGTGCTTTTATTACTTCACTTGCAAACAAAGTTGTGATTAATTTTGCAGGCTTTTCCTCAGAAGCTTCTTACTGGAATCTACCCATTTCAGGCCCAACTGATCATCTCACTTTAGACTTCCTCTCCTTTGATGAATCAATTCAAAATACAAACATCTGTTGCAAGGTTTTTAACTTTGTAATGCTGGCTTGACTTCAATGTTTTAATTTCTATAACTTTACGACAGATTTTATAATTTGCAAGGCAAATTCATTCTCATAATTCTTCTTTTATGTATATTTTTCTTGGGATAGTTGCTCATGTGTTATTCCAGAAACACTATAGATGTATTTTTAAATTATATTATAATTTAGTTCAGATTGTATTTTAATTGCAGGTCACATATACTTTAATTTGAGGGGAATTGACACTGTGAGTATTGAGTCTCAGTGGGGAAAAAAAAGATCATAGGACATAAATGCCCATTTTCTTAATCTTTTCCTTTCTAATACTTAATAGTTTGCTTTTGTTTTCATAAAATTTCTGTGCTTTTATTTTTATAGTAGCTATCATTTAGTTAGAACACTGATACAATTTTGTTACCTCCAAGTATGTTTTTGTAATTTTCCAAAACTTAACAGCATTTATTTTCTCATCCCTGATTTCTTCATCTACGCTTCTTTCACTTCTTTCTCATTTCTTTTTTGGCTTATTTCACAGAATTTCATGAAAAACAACAGAAAGAAGGGTATCAATGTTCTGAACTGAATTATAATATAATTTTAAAACATCTGCAAATAGGAAGTTTGGTCCTCAGTGTGGTGGTGAGATGTTGACAATTTTACATGGTAGAACCTAGAGGAATGTAATTAAATTATGGGGTTTTCACTCTCGTTAACGAATTAATGCTGTCTCATAACAAAGAGTTGTTATTACCCAAGGCTACAATATGCTCTATCCTTTTCACATGGCTGTTCACATCCTGTTCACATGGCCCTTTCACATTCCTTTCTAATTCTTTGCCATGTGTTAATGCAATTAAGGAAGGCTTTCTAGGATGTTTTGGGACTCCTATTTTACAGAATGTTTTCCATCTTTTGATTTTTAGTCTATGGATATATTATTGGGTTAAATGAGTTATCTTGCATACAGGATACTGTTTATCTCTGTCTTTTGACTGGGAAGTTGAGATCATTCATATAGATAGTTATAGGTATGGACTTGGTCTTAGTTACTTTTCTCTAGTTGCTGAGACAAAATACATGACATCCCAAATGAAGGAAGGAAAGATTTATTTAGCTCACAGTTTATGGAGGTCTCAGCCTGTAATCAGCTGGCTCCAAGGAAGAGGGGTATGGCAGCAGGAGATAGCAAAAGCATCAAGAGCACAACAGGGAGAACAAGCCCTTTTCTTTTTTTTTTTTTTTTTGTACCGGGGATCGAACTCACGACCTTGAGCTTGCCAGGAAGGCGCTTATATCACTGAGCTAATTAAATCCCCAGCCCAAGCCTCTTTCCTTCCCTTATATTGTGTGCAGGCTACCAGCCCTATGGTGGGTGAAGTACTCACACCATCTCTGTGCCCTCCTCTTGCACAGGCTCAGAATGTTTACAAAGTGAAGATCCTGACCCCCTGCTGAGTCACTTGGTTAAACTTCTAAACTTCTCAGGTGGACACAATAAAACAACCATCACAACATCCTAGAGTACAAACAGTAGGGCATGTCCTGTACACCCCAGGATGTAGAAATGCTGAGTTACTTAATTAGGCTTCAAAACTCCTCAAGTTGACACAATGTATCAACCATTACAGACTTATTCTTGTCAACCTATTATTTTCTAGCATTTGTTTTCCTTCTTTTCCTTCTACTTAGTTGCCTGCCCTCCTTCATGCAGTCATTATAATGGATCTTTTGGCATCTTAAGTTATTTGTCTCTTCTTGGATATCTGGGGAGTTTTTTGTTGGTTTGGTGGTCATGAATTTTTGTAGGTGCTCTTTGGCTGGAAATGTCTTATTTCTCTATCAATACCAAAAGGGAGTTTTACAACAGATCAGTCTGGATAGACATGTTTTGTTTTGTTTTGTTTTGTTTTGTTTTGTTTTGCTTTGCTTTGTTTTGTTTTAGAACTTGAAACACTTCTCTCCAAGCTCTGGTTCTGATGGGTTTTCCTTTATTAATTGATTCATTGCTTTTCGTTAATGCTTTTACCAGCTGTTCTTAGTTTGATTTCTGTATTTAAATCATGTTGTGTTGTGGAGTGTTTTGTTTTGTTTTTTCTCATCATGGTGATTTAGGGTCAGTATACCTCACTTATCTGTGTGTTAAGTTTTTTTTCCTGTGTTTAGAAAGTTTTCTATTACTTGTGTAAGTAGTTTTTGTATGCCTTTTGTGCTTTCTTCTGGTTTTTCACTAATTACTGTAATCCAGTTTAATCTTCTTTTCATCATTTATCAGCTGTTGGATCAGTGTTTCATGGTCTCTCTTATTTTTAAGTTACCTCTCAGTAACTGATCACCAGCTACAACCCTATACTCTAGATCTGATACTGTACTTACATTGGTCACTTTTGCTGCTTACTCATTCAATCATATTTTTAATCCCCTGAGTTTCTGTCTAGAACTATTGACAGATTCCCAATTATTTCTATGCTGGATATTCATATTTTGCATTTCTTTCTTTAGTTTTGCTATATTTTTATTAGTCTCTTCTGTAGACTTGATGGTCATTTGTTTCATTATAGTCATTATTTGCTAGTTATATCTTCATTGAATTTATCAAACACCTTATTGATATATCTATATCAATATATATTTTCATTGAATTTATCAAACACCTTATTGATATATCTATATCAATATATATTTTTACTGCTGCTGATATTTCTCTAGATATTTCCAGTAAGTGGCTTTTGATTTCCTTTCCTTCTAGTGCTCCCTGGATCAGCTTTAGGGATTTGGGAGTTTTGAGAGGTATTTTGTTCCCTAATTTTCTCATATTTCTGTTTGTTTGTTTGTTTGTTTGTTTGTTGTTTTTTGTGCTCAGTTTGCTGAGTGATTATAGTGGGTAGCTTTTTTGCTAGTATGAACACTTCTTTGGTTGAAGTTTACTTTTCAGAGATATCCTTGGGGCATGGTTAAGTATGACCTTTGTTTCTGTGCTAGGATCCAGCTACCTCCATTTCTTTGGGAGGGAAAGTTACAGTTTATTTGACCCAGTTCTCAGTTCTTCAGTAATGTCTGCAGTACTATTTATGACCCCAAGCAACCCAGATATTGGCATACAGAATAAATCAACTGATAGCAACTATGTCACTTTGAATATAGCAGAAAAGTCAGCAACAACAACGTCTGTTAACTGGCTAGTGACAAACCCTAGGAACCAGTTATGTACCATGCTTAATCAAACCAGAGAGCTCTGTAATTTAGCTCTTCTAGATTTTTATTAGTATATTCTGTAGACTCATTGAGCATTTGTTTCATTAGAGTCATTATCTGATTAGTTATATTTTCTTTAAATTTGCACAACACCTTATTGAGCTTTTTTTAAATTTTATTTTATTTAAGGAGAAAAAAAGCAAAACAGAAAAAAAGGGAAGAAACAATACAGAATTTCAAAGAAAAAAACCAGTAAGAAATCACTAGTTGATAAATTACATACTGTCTTCTAGATATAGCTGTTCAAGTTACAAAATTAAAGCATACAAGGTAGACATTCAAACAGTGAGGCTGCAAACAGTTCTGTTCAACAATCCAACAAAAACTTTGCAACATGATTATCAATCCTACACACTTAAACATACATGCAGTTATATCCTTTCGAGCACTTTCTTTTCCTCCTTTTACTTTTCAAGTCCATTATCTGTTTAGTTATATCGTGTTTCAGCTTGCTCAGTACCTTACTGATCTGTTTTGTTGTTAGTTACTTTTTATTTTTTATTTATTTTAATTTTTTATTGTTTTGAAGGTAGCAAAATACAACAGAACAAAGCCAACTGAGACAGTGCAGTGAAATTGGTACAGAGACCCTCAACAGGTTCCTGGCATAACAGTAGTAGGCACCACAGTATATCCTGTTATCTTCACAACAGTTGTTCTTTCAAGCAAGTATAGCCAAATCAAAGGAAATACAGGACATTCTAGAACTTATCAAAACAGAACATTGAATAGAGCAATATCATTAACCAGAGCAAAGCAAAACAGTGATAACAATATTTGCCTTCAAAGAGATGGTAGAAGGAAATCCCCCTATTTACTACATTGCATATGGTCAGCCTCTCAAGAGATGTCTAGATCTCTGGCTCTCACTTGCTAATGGGGCGGTGGTGGGGGGTGTTGATTCTCAGCCCATGCCGGTAGGCTCATGAGAGCCGCTGAGTGATTCTTCTCCTGCCTCATGCCAGGGGTGCTTGCCAAGAGGGCCGGCAAACTGCCTTTGTGTGCTGTGCCCTGAGTCCCTCCATGGTCTGACCTCTGGGGCTACTGGTTCTCCTCCCAGCTCAGGCCAGGGGTTCCCTACTGGGAGGGCAGGCAGACTGCCTTTGTGTGCTGCACCCTGAGTCCCTCCATGGTCGGAGCTCTCGGGCTGCTGTTTCTCCACCTTATCGAACTCTTGTACCTCCATTGATACCCTTTCCAACTTTTCTGCTGTATAGCTTAGAATTTCTTCCCCCTCAGTGTTCCTTCAACTGGTTTGGGGGATGTTGACAGTATTTGAGACATTTTGTTGGTTTGTCTTTTCATGTTTCCATTTTTTCTTTGTCTTTTGAGCTGGAGTTTGTAGCTTTTCTGGCCTAGTGCCCAGTTCTTTGGTAGCGAGGCATAGTATTGTTTATGACTCCCAAGCAATCCCCATATATAGCGCACTTCCATTCACAAGCTTCATTTGTTCTACTTTTTTGGAGAAGATGGCTACCTTGATGTTCACAAGGGGAAGATGGCTGTGGTTGTGTTCATCACCCCATGCATAGTTAGCAAATGTAAGTAAAATGTTGCTGAATGCTTCCATTTGCAAAATGAATTGTTTGCAAAGAGAAGCATTTGTGAAGCAAAGTATTATTGTTTTGGTATACAAAGCAAACTAATTGACAGCAATAACTATGTCACCTTGGCTATAATAGTAAAGTCAGTGACAGCAATGGTGTTGAATATCAACTGGATACTGACAAAACCCCAAGATCCACTCACAAACTGCCCTTAACAAAAGCAAAGAGGAAAGGCTATTATTTTAGGGAAGAAACTAAGACCACCTAGATAATGATCTGTAGTAATTAAGACTGCTAGTTTCTGATGGATGTAGGCAGCAGTGCAAGTGCTCAAGGATACCACTGTACTAAATGCCATCTCCTTTAGATCTACCCCCTCTGAAGATTATACACACAAAGCTGATCCCACTACCCACAGTACTCAGGCCCTGTGTTCATCTGGCCATGAGCCCAAGCCTGCTAGAGGATCCCAGGAGATACTTCTTCAGCTCCTATACTCTCCAAGCCTGTCTCCCAAAGGTTGTCTCTCATCCAGGCTTTATGGTAGGGTAACACTTCAGCCCTAGAGTGAAACTCTCCTCTTGTGTGTTGCTCTCATCTTCAACCAGGTCAGCATTGGGTTATGACTTCTGCTGCCCTGTGCTATGGAGAACCCAGAAGCAGGGCTGGCCTGCATTTGGTAAATTGACTGGTCTCCTCTTGTTTCTGCACAGATGGAGCAAGGTCTGGGCTGGCAGGGGTGTCAGGAGTGTGGGGCAGGCGGGTTCTCTGTGCTCTTGCTTCCCACGAGGGTTACATGGGGTCAGATCCATTGAGGGTATCTGTGGGTATGAGGTGGGCAGCTCCTCTATGCTCCTGCTTCCCATGGAAGTTTCATGCTGCTGGGGGCTCTGTGTGTCAAAAGTTCTAAACATAATTTTTAGGGGACATAAACATTCATTCTACAGCAATGTCTGTATATAATTTCCAAATAGATGCTTTGAGCTACTAAAGAGGTGTATTTTCCACAAAAGTCTGTCTTTTTGTAAATTTCTGGAATCATTTGGAAAATCCCACCTTTCAGAATCTCTAAATGTGAAGTAGGTTTTACCCTTTTATCTGTTGTTTGTTTCTTTTTTTTTTTTTTTTTTTTGGCAACACAATCTCACTACATAGCCCAGAGCATAGGCTGGTCTTGCACTCATGGCAATCCTTGGCCGGGATGACAGGTGTGTGCCACCATGGCCAATACTTGCACTTTCTAAAATCAGTCTTTCCAAAGGAATAGAAAATGCCTGTGATTTTAATATGGGAATGAATAATGTCATATTAATATTTTTCAGCTGATTTGTTGCATAGTTTAATAATTTTGTTACCTTTCATTATTATCCATGAAAATAGAAATTTGACTCAAGCCATGATACATAATCTCTGCCACATAGTTTCATCTGTGAGTTTTAAAATGAAAGAGAATTGCCATTATATTGACAGGTACTTAAGGAAAAGAAAACATTGCTTTGATTCATAGTTTTACATTTCTTTGCTTAAAATTGAAAGGAATTCAAATGAACAATGGCACCTAGGGTGGTCATTGGAATACTTTTCCTTTAATATATTCTTTTTATCTCACATCCTGTTAATAAAACATTTTTTTGGTCTGTGTATTTAGATGGATTAAAATCACTTTCTTTAACTGTTTGTGTACATGCATGTGTTTATGTATACAGATATAGCTGTTTTACGATTATTGTAATAGTGTGATGGGAAAAAGCTATTGAATGTGCATAGCATTGATTGCTTGTATATGTTAATAATGAAATTGAAAATTCGTTTACTGATGAGCCCAATTTTAATAAACTTAGACACTAAGACAGCTCTTCTATGTATTACCTCCCTCATATGTTGTTTAAACATTTTGTTTTAATATGAGAATGTTTCAATATGGAAAAACATATTGTTTTATATTGTCACTTTTTCCAAATTTTCATATACCAATATTTAAATCATTATACATTTAAAAATAATTAGAAAGCTGAGTTAAAATAAGATACTTTTTTGAAAGTTATTTTAAATTTATATGAAATTTAAGTGTATTTGGAATAAAAGGTAGAATAGAAGCCATATGACATTAAAATAATTCTTATTTACTTTCAAGAACTAAAATAATAGTTTTCATTTTAAATGGACATAATTTTTTTCTGATCAAATCAGATTGGCTCTTCCATTTGTATTTAAGAGTTTGACAAGCAGTAACTAAGTGAACCCTTCTGGAAATGGGTTTTAGTTTTCTGATGCTAGTTTAAAATAGATAAAAACAAATGTGATTAATAAATTTTTAAAATATATTTACTTTAAGAATTAAACAGATAAAAGGATTCACTGAAGATGCTACAAGTTCATAGTATTTAGGTGGATAAAATTAACAGCTTTTAAATTTTAAAAATTATTTCACTGGGAAATAACGAATAATATAGCTCTAATTTTAAAGAATAAAAGTTAAATTCCCTATCTTTAATTTTTACTCCCAAAATATTCTAAATTAGAGAAGCATAGATTATAGTAGAAATAAAATGATCATTTGTTATAAAAAATTAGGCTAGAAATTCATAACCTTATAAGGAAAATAAACAAAACAAAAACAATTAACAAAAGCATGGATGGAATGTAATTTTCTGACAACTAGAGCAGATTAAACAAATCATGTTTTTTTTTTATAGGCATTTTCACACTTTAAGCAACCTAAAGTTAAAGGAAAGTTCATAGAATTTCTTATGAAATAAAAGTGCAAACTCTAGTTGATGAATAATTTGTAACACTATAAATAAGGAAGTTGAATCTGAAGAAATTATGAGGAAATATGTTCTTATGTAACTAATAATAATAAATTTATTTTAAAATAATTAATAAATTATGACACAAGGGGAGGAAAATGGCCTGATATATATTAATCCTCAAAAATGCCTTCCAAAGCCTCTTGTGCAGACATGAGACTTTAGGAAGGTGATTGGCAATGGAATAGTAAATTCATCTGTGAATGAATCCATTGATGAGTTCATAACCAAATGTTCTGTTAGGGTGTGAGGCCTGGTTAAAGAAGGTGAGTGGCTGGGGTCAAGAACTGGAAGAGTGTTTTTTTTGTCTCTGACCCTTTCCTCTGTCTCTCATTATCTTCTCTCTGTTTCCTGGCCATTGGAGATTGAGAAGCCTTCCTCTGCCATGTCTTTCCACCGTGATGTTTCTGCCTTAGAGCTAGCCAGCGAGAGATGAAACCAAGAGCCCAAATAAACCAATTCTCTTTTAAATGTGTACATCAGGTATTTTGTCCTCGTGAAAAGGTGACTAATACTTGTATTATAATTAATTTGTACCCATATGTACACATTTGAATATATAGATGAGTACACCTCTCTTTTCCCTAGTTTATAAGTTATAGAAGTTTTTGAAAATTGTGTATTTTTGAGGTTTGCACCAGTATTTGAGGCACATATCCCTGTATACAGTAAAATAGTTATTGAGGTAGAAAAACATATATATACATTCCATGTACTTAAGGTTTCTATAAGAGCAGCCAAAAAATCTACTTATTCAGTATAAATTCTAATACAATATTCAATATCATTAAATTTACCCTTGATGTTATGCATTTGATCTCTAGACCTGCTTGTAATTCATATTTACTATTTTATATCTTTTGACCTATATATCCTAATTCCTCTGTTCTCTTTCCCATCTATAGTAACCACTGTTTCATGCTGTTATCTCTGTATATTTGAACTCCTTTTTTTCTTTTCTTTTCAACACATGGAAGGGAGAGCATGCAATTTTCTCATTTCTGTATTTCTCTTATAATCACTTAGCATAATGTCCTCTAGATCTATTCCCTTTTGTGGTAAATACTACTAGATCTTATTTTTTTTAATGCTGAATCATCTTCATCCATCTGTTCATTAATGGACATTCAGGATGTTTCCATATCTTGGCTATTGTGAATAATGTTGCAATGAACGTAGGCATGCAAATATCCTTGTGAGGTGATGATTTCAATGATTTCATGTTTGACCAGAAGAGGGATTATTGGATCATGTAATAGTTCTATTTTCACATTCTTTTTGAAACTTCATATTGTTTTTCATAATGGGTGCACCAATGTACGTTCCCACCAATATTGTAGTAATATACTCTGTTTTTCATACCTTTGCCAACATTTGTTATCACTTGTTTGTATGAACTAATATAGTTATTTAAATTTTGTTTCCATGATCATTAATGATACTGAGCAACTTGTCATATGTTACCCATTTGTATGTCTTCTTTGGAGAAATGTCTATTTGGGTCTTCTGTCTGTTTTATTAGGGTTGTTTGCTTTTCTACAGTTGAGTGTAAGTGTTCTTAATAAATTTTGGATATTAATCCCTTATCAAATATGTGGTTTTCACTTTCTCCACAATTTATATATTGTCATTTTAATTTGTTAGTTGTTTCTTTTCCTTTGCATATGCTTTTTAGTTTGATGTTATCCCACTTATTTATTTTTATTTCTGTAACCAAGCATTTAATGTGATATTTAAAAATACGATTATCAAAGCAAGTGTCTTTGTCTCTTCTGTTCTGAGTTATAGTTGTAGTCTTACATTTAGATTTCTCATTCATTTTGAGTTGACTTTTTAAATTTTGTGTAAGATAAGGTTCCAATTTCATCCTTTCACATGTGGAAATCCAGCATTCTTTACTGAACACTCTATTCATTTTCCGATGTATCTTTTGCATGTTTTTCTTGAAAATTAGATGACAAAATTTTGAATTTTGACAAGAAAAAGATCAAAGAAAATAATACGCAATGCTAGCATCACCATGTATCTTGAACTCAGACAAAATGACAATGATTGTGTATCTGCCCCACCTCCTGTCAAAGTCCAATTTTCTGGTAAAAGAATGAATTAACTGTGTCCATCTATCAATAGCATTCCTGGATATCTCTAATGATTTGAGAAAAGTTGAATAGCGAGTGGGCATAGTTGCAGGCAGATGTCACATCATACCCTGACATCACCATACACTCTCTACTAAGAGAAAGAACCGAGATACTCTGATATTTTCAGTAACCCTGTGAAACTGGATATTTATATCCACTTCCAAATAAAGACCTAGTACTTCCTCTTCACACTAATCTTTTAACTTAACCAATAGGTTTAGTTTTTCTATTTATGTAAATAGAAGATTATGTTCCATGGATGCTTGGCAAATATCTCTACTCAAATTATCCCTGTTAGCCTGGACTGAAAACAATAAGCCTGAATTGTGAGGTCTATATGACCTTCATCAAGTCATGTGTCTGACTGAGTTTTAGCTGCTCTATTTTTAAATGAAACTAATCAACTAGATTACTTATATGGTGATGTTTCCAAATTTAAGTAATTTGATGTTTATTTTGACAAAGGCATTCAAATTTATATAAACATAGAGTTAGAACGTGGGCAAAGACCTCATAGCTCTCCTTCCAGGTCCAGGTTGGTAGAGGAGTCCTATCCTCCAATATGACAGTTCTCAGATACTTATAAAAGCAAGTCAAAGATATTTTTAAAAAGTATAACTCAGCATTGAGTAGTGATCTCCTCTAAAATACCTTTCTTCTAAAAGGACCTGAATTCACATCTTTTATGTTAAACTTAAAATAAGTAGAAAGCCAATTTCAACTAGCCATAATCTGCACACTATATCATATTTAGGAAATATGGAGGAGAAGGATAGGACATACATATAAATTTGACAAACTCTGCCTCCAACTATATGTTTATGTTGCTTCAACTTTTCCTCTGTGCAGTACTAAACCTTCTTCCTAGGGAAGAGGAAGTGTTCAGAGATGAGCTGAGAGATGAGACCGTGGCTTGTGTAGATAGTATTTGGCCTTGGTGAGGAAAAGTCCATATTGTTAAGACCACAGGAGGTCTCTGCTTCTGCCTCATGGGCTTTTGTTCATGAACCCCTACACTAAGCATTAAGGTCAAATTGAAAACTGACTGATATTCATAGGTTAAGTTGTCTTACTCCTAAATTATTAAAAGTTTTCTTCAGAGTGGCTGCCTTCCAGTGAATAATTACATGGAATATTTGCCCATTCCAAGAAATTCATTCACATGTTATCTCCCCATTTCTCCTAGTTATCATTCTTCCAATATGTTATTTCCATGTCCCTGACTAGCTAATAAACTTGGTAGCTATTCTCATGAATGGATCAAATTAGACTTTTCATTAGGCTGTTTCACCTTCCCTGCCATGTAGACAACTAGATGTTCTTTTTGGTGTGGGGATTTTGTTAGCCACTATCAGGACCACCTCTGTGTGGAACCACAATGCAATGACTTATCACTTTATGGCACCTATCAATATAAAGTGCTGAACCATAGATGCAAGTTCAGAAGGGGCAAGGCAGTAGGAGTAGATGCCTGAATATCATTCATTCAATTTTGTTCAGTTTTCCAGATCTGCTAAAACTCAATCTCAAGCATATCATTTTCATTTAACACTAGAATGCCATTGTATACCTATAATTTAATAAGTCAGTGAATCATGACATGGTCACTTCAACTTGTATAGTAACTTGAAGTTCTGTAACAAGATCTTCACTCTTCACCAAAGCAAGCTAGAAGCTGAATTGCAAATGGAAAATAGTCAATAGCAGAAAATGGCATGACCTTGTTTTGAAACCTTAAAGGCTTTTCTATCAAGCCTTGCCAGGTTTTTCATAGATCTTCTGTTTATTATTCAGCTTTCCCATTACTGAACACAGTATCTAATACTTACAATTTAAAGCAGGAAAGGTTTAATTTGGCTCATGTTTTAGGAGGATTCAGTCTATGGTCAACTAGTCTTAAGTCAGAACCATCATTATAGGAGGATATGATAGAAGGAAGCTGCTTAGTCAAGGTGGTCAGAAAGTGGGACAAGGAAACACTACCAGAGAGAAACAGCAAGGAACCATATGCAGTTGCCCTCAGCCACACCTCCTTGATCCATCTAGATGCAGCCAGGAGCTTGCTCTACTAATTTTCTAGATATTTCTTAATCCAGTGACATCAATATAACATGATTAATGGTAAGATGGTCTAACTGTGAGACTCTTCAAATATAGATTTGATAGATTGATAGATAGATTGGTTTGTTGAGTCCGAACTCCAAACATCAAAGCTGCTCTTAACACCAATCAAGATTGCCTCAAGGGCTACTCAATAAATACATTGGAGCAATGTGACCAAACATGTATGTAGCCTGTAATATCCAAGAGACACACCAAATTGTATTTTTTCTTTGTAGTAGGTAGTACAATGTGTCTTTTATTTTAAAATGAGTATTACAAGGGTCTCTAGACCAATTCTTCACTGAATTCCACACTTTCACTGCCCTTAATGTGATTTTCACAGTTCCATGATTCCCTAATATTTTACCCTCTATTTACTGCCTGTTCAGTGACATGATGTGTGATGATTTAATAGTGATACACTACATGCCATAGATTATTTATCATCTTTCTCCATGGCAAGGGGGTAATTTCATTCTTCTCAAACATTTAGCTACTCCATTACAGCATGCCTTTTAAAAGATCTTTTTCCCTTGGCATCACTTCCTACTCCTTACTTTTTCAGGATTTCAGAAATAAACAAGTTATACTCAAAAGAGAAAATGAAAGAAAAATTAACAAAGAGATTAGACACAAATTTTTAGTCAGAATTGAGGGAAAATAACATTGGATTTCACTTCTCTCTTTGGCTGGCAACTTCAGGGAGCTGATACTGCTTCTAGACATAATGCCAAGGTAGCTATATATGGGAAGCAAAGAGAAGTGTGAACTTTGGCAAAATTACCTAGAAAATGCCAGTTGTCTGATATGGTGGTATTAAAGAGTCTATGACAGAGATGGACACAAGAAAAAAATGAAAGAATGACAGAGGAGTCAGATGACGAATGATCTTGATTAGTGTTTTAAAGAATTTAGGACTTCATTCCATAGATTTGTGATGGTTAGCATCCAAGGGAAACTCTGAGATAGGTAGTTGCTGCTTGGATTTGAATGTTTAAATAGATGGTGAGGCATATTTGTGTCATTTATTGGTTAACAAAAATTTATTTAGACTATATTATGTGATAGTAGGACTTGGAGGCAAGGCAGACACAAACACTGACCTCACTGAGAATACCAATAAAAGGATTATTCATGGGAAAGTGCAGAGATATTCCTTTAGAAGGAATTTACTATGCTATTACTATTCCATGCTTTAGGAAATGGAAAGCTTTCGACCTGGGTACTGACCTAAAAGTAGCTGCATTTCAGAGAGGTCACTGTCACCAAGGAAGATGTGTTGATCTGGGAGGCAAACAGAAGCAAAGAGATCAATGTAACAATCTGGGAAGAAATTATGAGGACCAGAGTTAGGGGAGAAGCAGTAGAAATGGAGAAAGATGATCAATTTAAAATTACATTCTAGATGCAAAACTGTGAAGCTCTTGCAATTATTAAATTAAGAACAGATAGTGAAGATACTTCAGAAGCCTCAGATCATGTCTATCTTAGGCTATTACAAACCTATCATTCATTACAAAACTTAGTTTATATATCACTTACAAAGAAAAAACTATTCAACTATGACAAGAGAGTTTATCATATAGAATTTTTATTTTGAGCAAACTCAAAGCATGATTCTAGATATATTTAGACAGGTTTTTAAAAATCACATTTTGCTCTCTGAAAAGTAAAATGTAAGCAAAATAAATGAGTTAAAATCTCCACATCCTAATCCTCACATTCAGAATCTGTTACAAATAATTTTTCTAATGAGAATTGTCAAAAATCCATATTTTTCAATTTATTATTGTCCTCAGTGACAACAGTACTCCGAATTACTTCTGAGATTTTCTTTGAAATTGTAAGCTTCAAAGGTGACAAGAAGGTGTCAAAGAAAGGGTTTTAGACAATGTTGGGAACTTATCTGACTTGAAGTGATCCTTAAAATTTATTTGAGGGTCGGGGATTTAGCTCAACGGCATAAGCGCCTGCCTTGCAGGCACATGGTCGTGAGTTCGATCCCCGGTATCAAAAATAAAAATTTTATTCAAGATTGAAATGGCAAGAAATTACTATTTTCCAGTTATATCAATAGTAATACCTCAAAAAGGTGCTCTCTTTAGGAAAACTACAACTGAGTCCTGCATCAGCAGTAATAGCCAGATATCATTATCTGCATCAGCAGTAATAGCCAGATATAGCTCATCTTTAAAGACATTAAAATTTGAAGGAGATGCAATTCAGGATTGATGAAATATGGAAATACTGATTTTTCCCCTTGTTTATTTTTTGGGCAGCACATGGATGCCTGACATTTCAAAGTAAGTTAAATTTCATTGTTGTTTTCCTGAAAATATAATTATGCTGTATAACTCTATGGGCATTACAGAGAAACAAATGATAGTGAACATTCTGAACATATGTTCCTCAAACTATAAACTATAGTATTTTAGTAAGATTCCTGGGTAAATCTGTCAGTTGCTATGCAGATGCCCATTTGACTGAAATGAGAACTGAGATGCTGTACTTCCCTCCTCTCACTGGGAGTATGATGTATACTCTGTCAGATCACATTTGGATAGGTAGGAGTGTGTACAGAAGGTATTAGATCTAAAGAAAAGGGCGAAATTTAAAGGTGCATTCACCTGGCCACATTTGATATGGGGAGTTTTCACTTAAAACTACCAAATCTGTTAGATGTTAGAGTCTGTACTAAAAAGTACTTTTTAACAAATGCAGATTATTTAGACTGGTCTCTATTATTTAGAGATTATTCACTTGAAGAATTACAAATGACAGTCTAATCAAGGTTAGAGAAAACCAGACATTGAGGAGGAAATTTAAACTGAATTCTACTTTCTATTAAGTTTTAGTTAGGTTGCCTAAATTTTCCAATTACTAATCTTATTTTGAACTCATACATTTCAATTATACTTTGTTTTCCCCAGTAACACTCGTAGCAGTAAATAATAAAGTAGTAGTCTTTTAAATTAACACCTCTAAAACACATGACTTTTCAGCAAAAGTGAATTAAACAATAATGAACCTACGTGGCAGTGGATGAGACATGCACACTTGGGAGTTAGACAAACTAGTTCAAAAACAAGAATTGCAGACTCCTCACTGAATGAATTTGAGAAATTGCTTAACATCCTTGAGCTTCTGTGTCTTTATTTGTATAATCATTATTCCAATATTTTGTTTGTATAAAATATTTGTAATTAAATAAATAAGATAAACAATGTAAAGTTTTTCTGTACACCGGAGGCAATCAGTAAGTGGCATTATTACAGTTCATCATTATATCATTGTATAGACTCAGCAGACAGAGGAATTCCTCAATTCCCATATGGAATCTTCACCTTGGGGATCTGGAGACACAGGAGTAAGATAGTTTAAATAATTTAACAAGCCTTGTGTATCTTGTTATTAGAGCAAACCGCAAGAAATGGTCACTTTGTATGCCAAAAATGGTCAGATTTTAAAATTTCAAATGTTGAACCTGATATTACTGGACTTGTTGAATATGCCAGCTGATTTTCAGCCATTTTGCTTTTATTATTACAGCTCTTTAAAAAGGTTGCTAAAAACCCATCATTGCTGGGATTTGTTACTAGTTTGGATAATTATGTTCTTAGTGTCTTATCTTTCTAAAGGTGTTTTATTCTTTTAACTATCAAAATAACTAGAATAGTTACTGTTGTAAATTATAAAAAAAAAAACAGAACAAACCAAATAAAAAAGTGCAAAAATCCCAGGTGATTAACAAGATATAAAACACACTTTGAAATTCATTTACATCACTAGATCAGGCCTTATGAATGTTTCTGGTATGGTACCAGAAAAAAAATCTGGTAGAATTTTACCATATTTTAAATCTTGCAATTTTCTACATGTTTAATAAACATAATTTTAAAATTATAAATCTAATTTACTTCATTATTGTAGAATTATTCAAATTATCTCTTCATATGAGGTGTTTGATGTGGTTTATGCTTTTTCAGGGATGCAATCTTCAGTTAAAGTGTCAATTTTAAATGTGTCAAGTTGCTCATATTGATGCTTTCTTACATTTTTTTGGTGTCTGCAACATGTTTAATATCTCATCCTTGATTTCTGGTATTGATACTTTGTATCTTTTTGTCAGTATATGTAGAGATTTGTCACTTTTCAAGGTACCAGCTTTTGCTTCGTTTCTTTCTTTTTTTCTGTTTTAAATTTCATAGTTTCTGTTTTTATCTTTATTATTTCCATCTTTCTACTAACTGGTTTTATTTTGCTCTTCTTTTTCTAGATTCTTGAGATGAGAAATCTTAAATTCTTTCAACTCAGTTGTAATATTTTAAGTACTCGTAACGATATGTTGGGAGAAAAAAAAATAACCTGGTGCAGCCATTAGACACTTTGCTCTCTCTTAACTTTCATTCTCAACCTACTCTAATTGTAATCTTTGCTATTTTTCCCTCACTTTAGTGTTATAAAGCCTTACTCACGTATCTGATCCTGTCTCTCCCATTAAACTTTGAGCTCCTTGAAAAAATGCTATGCAATTTACCTTTCTGCTAAATACATGTCTAAGTACTTCTTCAAATTGATAAAGACCATACAAAAAACTCTACAAATATCATTACATTTAATAACAAAAGACTGAAAGACTGAGTGCTTCTCCCCAAAGACTGGAAACAAAGAAAGATGTCTGCTCTTTCAACTCTCATTCAAAATAGTACCACAGATTTTAGCTCATTCAATAATGCAAGAAAAGAAGGCAAAAATGTGTACGGAGACGAAAAAAAAGTGTAAAGTTGTTCATTTTGCAAATAGCATGATCATCTACATGGAAATCCCCAGGAATCTATAAATCTGTACCTGGAAGTAATAAGTAAGTTCTTTAAAACCACAGGATCACAAAATAAATAGAAAAACCAATTGTTCTTCTAGCTACTAGCAATAAACACATGGATACCAAAATTAAAAATATAGTACTATCTAAAATCACTGAGAAAATGAAATATTTGGGTGTAAGATAAAAGTAGAACTTATATACTACAAAGTATACAGCACTGATGAAAAATGCAAGAGCTTAAACAAATGTGAAATGTATTATTTTGATGGATTTACAAATTTAACATTATAAAGATATTAATTCTCTCTAGTTTCACATAAAGGTTTAACAAAATTGCTATCAAAATGACAAATAATTTTGTATATATGGATAAAATTATTATAATGTACATATTAAAAAGACAAAGGAAATATAATAGCAAACACATTACTAAAACCAATACTAAAATGGGAAGATTTATCCAATTTGAAGATTTATTTTATAGTCATAATAATTGAGATTTTCTAGTGTCAGCAGAGATAAACAAATAGATCAGTGGAATAGAATATAGAATTCAGGAATACCAGTTTGTCTATCTGAATTTTTACAAAAGTGCAAAGATGGTTCAATGAGGTAAAAACCTTTCAACAAGTAATGCAATTTGACTTTCATAATTTTTAAAAGGCCCTAGATATAAATCTTCATATGCTATATAAAAATGAACTTAAAATTGAGCATGGATTTAAATGTAAAGTATAAACTATTAAACTGATACAAAGCAACAGCACAAAGATATTCTTAAGGTTAGGCTACCAATTCTTAAACTTGATAGCAAAGCCACAATCCATGATATATTGGATATTGCCTTACTTACTTTTCTCATTGCTGAGATATAATACCCAATACCCAAAGTTAAAGGAGGAAAGGTTTACCTGGCTTACATTTTATAGAGGGTTCAGCTTATAGTTGGCTGGCTGCAAGGCAGGGTGGCATAGGAGAGGGAGATCACACAAGACAAACAGTGATGCCAAAGCAGGGCAGGCAGAAGGCAACAAGCAGCAAGCAAGCAAAGTTACAGCAAGTGATGACCAAAGACTCTTTCCTAAGGTTTTATACATATATATATGCCAAACAAGCACAGAAGATGTTTAGCATCATTCGCCATTAAGAGTATACAAAATCATTAGTTACTATTTGAGTGACTAAAATTTGAAAAAAAAAAATACTAACAAGGGAGTAGAGAAACACTGTTCTTGAAAGTATAAAATTACATGGCCTATGCAACAATTTGGCAGTTTCTTAAAGAATGAAACAGGCAAAAATAATATGATCCAATAGTTGTACTCCTGGACTTTTATCCCAGAGAAATGAAAAATTATTTTCACGCAAAAATCTGTGCATGATTATTTACAGTAACTTTTTATGTAACAGTAAAGAATGAGAAACAACCCTGATGTCCTTCAACAGGTGGTTAATACATAAATTTTGTTATATTTGTACCATGGAATACTATTGATTATTAAAAATGACCAAACTACTGATGAACATAACATCCTGGATGAACCTCCAGATTATTATGCTGAGTAAGAAAGTTAATTGCAGAAGAATACAAATTGAAAGATTCAATTTAAATACTCTCTCAAAATAACAAAAGTGGAAGAACAGAGCAGTTCTTCAGTAGGGTGAAAAGAAGAGAGTAAGAGAAAAGTAAATGCAGCTATAAGACCACATGAGGATCCCTTGTGATGATAAAATGCTCTTTTTAAAGAACGTATCAATGTCAATACTCTGCTATATCATTTTACTGTTTTGGAAGATTTTACCATTGGAGGAAACTTGGTAAGTGTACATAGAATCTCTCTATTATTTCTTAAAGTAGCATGTGAATCAACGGTTACTTCAAAATAAAAAAGTTTTTTTAATTTAAAAGAAATAACACAATTGGAATGATTAATACTCAAGATTGAAAATATCAAACATCTGTAAGATTGCTAAAGAAGACAAATTTTTACTGTATTGTACATGGGATTGTAAATCAGAGTAACTACTCTGGGGAACTCTGGTATTGTCTACCAATGACCAGCAATCATACTTCTAGTATATGTCCTAGAAAATGTTAGAAATTTGTTTCAAAATACAATACTATTTTTAATAGTTCTAAACTGTAAACAACCTAAATGCTCACAATAGTAGAATGAATAAATTATGGCAAATGCAACATAATGTTGATTAAAAGCAATCAACTACCCAAAATGGCATGTAATGCATGATTACATTTATATGAATCTCAAAGATGGGAAAAACTAACTTATAACATTAGAGTACCAGAGAGAGGACTTTTGGAATGAAGGAAGAGGTAGTGATTAGAGGAGGCATAAAGGGAACCTCTGTGATTCTTAACCTGGTTGTGTTCAATTTGTGATAATTCACAAGGCTCAACTTGTTTGAATACTATGTGCACTTTTCTGCAGCTGAAAATGTGGTTTTAAAAATAATAAAATTCCTTTAGAAGGAACTGCAAAAATCATTGTCTATGAGGAAGACTTTAAGGCACCAATAGTTTATAAATCAACTGAAAAAACATGTTGAGGATACAAGTTTTAAACAACAAAATTAACAATTGTACTAATAATTGGAACACAAAAGAAATGTTTATAAAATAGCTAAACTAGCTATAATGTCTTAGCACTCTATTTATATTCTAAATCCTTTCTCTTCTCTGGGGAAATCAGACTTTTGGTTTCCAAAGGCCAGAAATTTTCAAGGTATTTCTTTTTTACATTCTGTATCATAGTTTCTGAATCAGTCAACTTGAATTTTTAAAGTGTGAAACAGAAAATGAGAACTCTACCTAGAAAACAATTATAATCTCATATCTCCAAATATTTTAAACCACATATCTTGTGCCATACACTGTGTTATCTTGTAGGGATACATATACAGGATTCCTGCTTTTCAGAAATTCATAATCTAGTAGTGGAGATCAACAAAACTAATACTAATTTCCATTAGCATACTAAAATTAGTTAGTAAAGGTTTAAGTCCAATCATTAAGCATTTGGGATTTGTTTTTCAGTCGTTCAAACATTACCAGCTTCAAAATGGCCACAGTGAGTATATTTTCAGTATAGAAATAAACAAATTCTATAAATATGGGTTTCCCATCCCCACAGGGAATTTGTTTGCCCAGACACTACTGATTGTATTATGAAACTGTCCATTGAATGTTTTTTCAGTACAAAATGTTGTGAAAATACAAGCACACATCATCAACCAAGAGAAGAATGTTCCAGAATATCCCACTAGGTAGGTTCATTTTGACTTGTTAGCCAAAATGTGAATAAAAGTTTGTTAGAATTATGAAACTCCTCACAGAATTCAAATCAGAATTGACTAGATATTAAAAACTGCAGAGATATGAATTGTGTGAAAGGCAGGCTACAGTACACACTTATTTAGATTATATAATATATAAAAGCACCATATCTAATGGATTTTACTTCACATCTGTATTATTTTTCTTCTTTAAATTTTACTCAAAGAAGGGGGAAGCAAAACAGAAAAAGGGTAGGAATAATACAGAATTTCAAAAAAAATAAACAGAAATCGCTAGTTGATACATTACATATTGTCTTCTTGGATATAGTTGTTCAAGTTACAAAATTAAAGCATACAAAGTGGACATTCAAACAGTGAGGCTTCAAAAAGTTCTGTTCAACAACCGAACAAAAACTTAGCAACATGGTTATCAATCCTACACACTTAAATATACATGAAGTTCTATCTATTAGAGCACTTTCTTTTCCTCCTTTTGATTTTAAAGTCCATTATCTGTTTAGTTATATCATGTTTCAGGTTGCTCACTACCTTGCTGATCTGTTTTCTGGTTGTTATTTACTTTTTCAATTTTTTCTTATTTAATATTATTCTTTATTTTATTTATTTATTTATTTATTATTTTTAATTTTTTATTTAAAGAGAAAAAATGTAAAAGGTAGAGATAATACAGAATTTCAAAAAAAAGATAAACAGTAAGAAATCACTAGTTAATAAATTACATATTGTCCTCTTAGAAACAGTTGTTCAAGTTACAAAATTAGAGCATACATAATAGATATTCAAACAGTGAGAGTGTAAACAGCTACGCATGCATGAGTCTCTACATATATTTCTATCCTTTTTGTATTAGAGGGAAAAACAAAATCTAGCAAGACAAAACAAAACAAATTCCTATAAAAACATGAAACCAAAAAGTCATATAAAACCACAGTACAAGGTGATCTACAATGATTACTGTGTTGTTTCTTATTATCTTCAATAGAATTGTCTATATCATCTGGCATAATTGAATATAGCAGTACATAACAATATTAGTAAAAATAAAACACTGTAGACAATATAAAACTTCAAAGGCAGGTAATAATCAAACTGGAGTGGATATTCTAGTGAATCTTGTCATCTTCAGTGCAGTTGCCTATACTCTCAGACTTGATACTATCAATCATAACAGCTTTGAATAAAATCTATCAATACAAAACAGCAATCTAACAAACCAGATTCAATTACAATCATTCATGGTAACAGTGTAGGTTATACAGAGCTTTAGATTAAGTTAATAGAAAATTAAGGATGATTACTGTACTATATCCTGCTATTTTTGGGATAACTGTCTCTGCCCTCAAATCTAGTACAGGTAGAATGACT
>PVLA01010386.1:0-63914 GCA_004027455.1 Hydrochoerus hydrochaeris | reverse complement strand
TGTAATACTCTGATCAACCACTAACCACCCGCGCCGTCATCTTGTTCTGTATGCGCCGCCATTTTAGATTTAAGTCCTTGTTAATAAGCCTCAGCTGTTTCTCACAGAAGTTTCCTTTTCCCCGAAACGCCGCCCTAATTGACCAACCAGCTCACTCCCCGTGTTCTTATCAGCCTACCCACCAATCGGCTGCGTTGCTCCTCTATAAAAGTAAACTCCCTTAGTTGTGAGGCGCGCAGTCTCGAGATCCATCAACAAGACTGCGTCGCCAGGCTTGGCAATAAAACTCCTTCACCTTTGATTAATTGGATTGAATTTTTATTCCTTAGTCGGGCTATTACAAAGCAAGGGCTGGAAAACGAACCCTGTGCTTCTGCAGTGGCCGGCGAGGAATGGAAACAGAGTGTGGAGCCTTCCATGGGTTCCAACGCCAATAAGTACAGCCTACTTGTGGTCATGACCCTACCTGAAGAGCCACATGGCCAAGGGTACCCACCGTGGGCGTGGGGATGCACTGCCCACACTTCCTGCTCTGGTGAGCTGGTGCCCCCTGTCCTGCTGGGGAAACACTGAGCATTTGGGGTGCACTGCACAGTGGGGAGTATGGTGGCTGCACCCCGGTGTGGTTACCACCATCATGATCCCACCTTCTTAGAGGTTTCCAGCAAAGAAATCAACTTCGCAGAGCCCGAAAGACAAGCATCTCTATCTGATTCCTGTCATCCCAGACCTCAAATCCATTTCCAAAGCTGTGTCCTAATGTATTAGGAAAATCATTCTAAGACATTTCAGCAAATCGCCTCGTGTACTATTCTAGGGTCCTTGTACTCTTATTTTAGTCCCTGTCAAAAATGTAAATGGAATAGAACAGTAACATTGTACTTAAGGAAGGAGCCATTTCCCCCAGAGCAGTAGCTAAAGGAAGGCAATTTAAATGACATTGCTTTTAACTTCCCTCACCTTTGCCCATGCGACTCTGTCCTTGTGCATCTCAATTCTAACCAGATGAGGCTAATGTAAAAGGAGCTCTGAAATCCATGACAAATGTGAATGACTGAGATGGATGAAGGGTGTCTTGAAGAGTTATTTGGACCAAAAATAACTGCGGCAATTCTTAGAGCTTCCCCAGGAAGTAATGATAAATCACCCAGGGAGCCCTCTATTCACAGGAACAGGTACTTTGCTTCTGAAATACGCAGAATCTCCTTGGGAATTTGGAAAAGGTTTGAAGAAGTAGCATGAAACAATGACCAGAGTTAGATACTGGAGCCCGTTTCAATGTTAAATTCCCCAAACGTGAGGTTAAACCCACGACTCTACTGCTAGAAAGGCACATTGTCTTCAGGCAAACTCTGGTCCTTTAAATATTAATTTTAGAATTAGGCCCCAGGACTTAGCTCAGAGGCATAAGTGCTTGCCGGGCAAGCACAAGGTCATGAGTTGGACGCCTGGTACAAAAAAAAAAAAAAAAAATTAGATTTAGGTTCTTTAGGAGTCAGTCTTAAATATGAGAAATAATTGTATGTCATATTGACAAAGCACCTTTCCTCAAGCAGCAAAGGGGACAATGGGTGATGTCTAGAAACATACTCCATTGTCACAGTGTGAGGCGAGTGCTCCTGGGCTCTGGCGGACAGAGGCCAGAGGTGCTGCTGGAGTGGTGTGACACCACTTCCCATGCCCACTCCGAGGTATAGGAACTACCTACTAATGCAATGATGAAAAACGGTGAGTTTAAAAATTCAGATGAAAAAGGACATTAAACACATACCGAGGAAGTTTTGGTTGGTCAAATGTTGGGCCAAGGGGAAGAAGTCTTGTCCTTACAGGGCTTGTGCTGTGGTTTGGAGGATAAAGCTCATGCCCACACCTCTTGCATGCTCAGGTGCTAACTGAGTGCTTCTTGGTATGTGCCAGGCCCTGGGTTGCCACTGAGCGCACACTGAGGGTTCTTGCTATGGTGACAGATGGAGCTTAGGTTCAAGATGAGAGGATTGCTGGCCTACAGCGTCATCACAGTGAAAATCACTGCTTTGATTGTGGGGTTAAGTCAGGGGACCCTAACACAATCAAGAAAACACAGGGGGCCCCTCAGGAGATGATGGAAAGAACAGAAGAAATCTTCCAAATGAGGCTTCGAACAGAGAAGTGGATCAAACAAAATGCTCTCAGCACCTTTTTACTCTGAAATAGTTTTAGGATTCAGGAAAATCAAAATAAACACTATGAGGAGAAAAGAAAAATTTCCTTTGTCTTGCCTATTTTCTCAAGACCCTGTACCGTTTCCAATTCTGGGGAGAAACTGCTGTAGTTCTTTTTGAAAGCTCCGGGATATTTGGTAACTCTCTTTCGCTGGCTTCCCTCCATGTGCTGCAGGTCTAGAAATGCTGACATAAATGACAGAACCAATTATCAACCAAAATTTACTGGGAGAGAATTTAAAAGAAAAAGGGAGGCTTTATTTTAAGGAGCGGAGTGGACACACCAAGAGTGACGACCTGCTCATGTCCCCACCGCAGGCCGACGTGCTAACAAGGGTGCTGCTGAGCTCGGTCCTCACTGGTTAGTGCTGAAGTCTGACCGCAGGCCAAAGGTCCCTGGCTAGCTTGGTACAGCAATGGGGCTTCTCTGATGCTTCTATCTTAGCAGGGGAGGCAGGGAGATACCCAGGCAGGGATGGGAACCTCAGTGGTTCTTGCAGACACACCAACTATATGTGTGACTTGCTATCAGCAAACGGCCACCAGGCATGGGTGTAAATTTGTCCCCATTAGCCACTTGGGACCCTTCTAGTGAATCTGGTTTCCCTAAAACAAACAAACAAACAAACAAACAAACAAACAAACACTTTATCTTTATTCACAATAGCCCCAAAACAAAGGTCTAATTATGTTGGCAATTGTTGTCTGCCAAGAAGAAGCAGTAAAATGCCTCCTTTAATCAAAGGGGTGAGAGTTCTTCAGTTAATAAGAGAAGAAAAAATAGTAGGCTGAGATTCTTCACAGTTTTTCATCAGTTCTAAATTTTCTCATGACGCTGTAGGCCATCAATCCCCTCACCTTGAACCTAAGCTCCATCTGTCACATGTATGACAGTTCATCTTGACTGTGGGCTTGCTTGGTTTGAGAGAGATCTAGGAGAGGAGTAGAGCACATGTCTGCATATATCTGGGTGCATAATGGGGCTGAGGCCGAGGGGAGTATATGTCCCCAATCCTTTCTCATGCTGTTGGCTTCCCGGAGGCCGGGAGTCAAGCAGTCTTCGTTCACCACATCCTCCCACCATGGTGTCTCTGCCTGCGAGCCAGCTGACCATGGACTTACACCTCTGACACTGTGAGTCAAAATAAACCCTCAAGGAAGTTGTATCAAATATTTTGTCCTAACAAAGGAGAGCTGACCAACATAATATATATATATATATATATATATATATATATATATATAGAGAGAGAGAGAGAGAGAGAGAGAGAGAGAGAGAGAAAGAGAGACACAGAGAGAGAGAGAAACATTTTAACACATTCTTTGGATATTCCTAGCTTCACATTAATCTCTTATCATAGCATACTTGTGTTAAAGTTCATCGAATAAGAAATAATCCCATGATCCACTTTGATTCCTTGGAAAATATTAACTTACTTTCAATAATTTCATGAATACTTTGAAGGTCTTTGGCCACCATGGTCCATATGGAAGGCTGAGTTATTAGTTCTATTATTAGTATTATGGTAAGATATACATAAGATTTAACAATTCAGCTCTCTTTACAAGTTCAGTTTAATGGTAGTCATATTGTTGTGCATCTACCATCAAATATCCATCTTTGGAACTTTTAAGAACATTATAGCACAAGTACCTGCCTGGCAAGTTTGAGGTTATGAGTTCGATCCCTGGTACAAAAAAAAAATAATTTCAAAATATGACTCTATGATCATTAAATAATTGCATCCTATTTCTTCCTGCCTGAAGTCTCTGGTCCTATCATTACTTCTGTCTCTATAAATCTGATTTATTCTAAATAACTCATGTAGGCTGAGTCCTACAGTATCTGTCCTTTCATAACTAGTTTATTTCATTTAGTATAAGTCTTTGGGATTCAGCCATCTTTGAGCCTGAGCCAGAATTTCATTTTTGGAGGATGAATAATATTCTACTACATCTATACATTGTATTTTCTTTATTCATTTAACAACGGGCATTTGGGTTCCTTTTACCACATTTTGGCTGTTGTAAATAATGTTTCTGTGAATATGAGCATACAATTATCTGTCAAAAATTCTGCTTTCAGTTTTCTCAGTTTTGTATCCAGAAATGAAATTGCTGGAACAGGTGATAATTCTGTTTAATTTTGGGGGTAACAGCCATGCCATCTTTCACAGTGACTGTACCATCTCACACATTCACCAGCAGTGCACAATTCGGTTTCCCCGTATCTTTGCCAACGAATGTTACTTTCTGGGTTTTGTTGCTGCTGCTGCTGCTGTTGTCACTGTTCCTAATCACCATAGACATAGAGTGGCATATCATTGTGGTTTTGATTTTCATTTCCCCAATTATTAGTGATAATAATGAATGACTCTAATGTGTTTATTAGCCATTTTTCTATCTTTTCTGTGAAAATTTCTGTTGAAGTCTTTTGCCCATTTTTAAATCAGTGAGCTTGTTGCTAGGTTGTAGAGGTTCCTTTATACATCTTTGACATCAACATCCAATCAGATACATGATGGGAAATATATTCTCCCATTTGGTGGGTCGCTTTCCACATTTTTGCTAGTGTCTGTTAACACAGAGAATTTTCAATTTGACATTAGTGATTTTTCTTTTATATTCTGTGCTTTTGGTGCCATGCTCAAGAAATTATTACCAAATCTATGGTCATAAATCTGTCCCTTTATGTTATCTTCCAATGTTTGAATTATATTTTAATTGCTTCTTTTTAAAGCTTCTTTCTTATACTTACTGACCCAGGAAATAAAAATCCTTGTTACATACAATTTTTGATATTTACTCTTTACAGTGCTTCAGGTGTCAAAAAAAGGTATCTGTTCAGGCTGACAGGAATCTTACAAACAACAAGCATGTTTTTTGAAGGGGCAGGTTATATATAAAGTCATTGGGAGAACTTGAAGTAAACAGTTTGATACACTGGACCACAGTTCACGATGTTTCTCAGAGCTCTGGGCAAATCTCTTTGCAAATAAGTGTGCTTTGTTTGGGTCACACGGGCAACAATCTATGAACTGTGTAGAGCAAGTGGTGGCGAGGAAATGAGGCCCATCTGCTAGAGCAGGACATCAGAGAGGTCATTCATCACGCGTATCTGTATTCCGTTGATGTGGACATAATGGAACCGAATTATAGAGAGGATATTATGGAAGGGGACACTGGCGTGTCATGCGGCAGGCTGCTTACGCACTGCTAAATGAGAGGCTGCCTGAATTTGGAATTCATGGGCAAAGAAAATGTAAAAGACCAGGATGATTTTGACCCTTTATTTATAGTTTTATCCCCAAACCATTTATTGAACATAAAACAACTCACATTCTGGCTTTGGAAGTTATAGAATCATAGCAGTAGTAATAGAAAAAAAAATAGGGATTAGACACTACTGCTCAGCTCAAGAATCTTCACCTGCTTGATTGAATGAATATATCCTACCTTCAGTAAAATTGAATTGATACCAGGGTGCCAGGAAACCGAATTGAGATTCAGTTAGGTTTAACAAGCAGTGCTGGAACAACTGGACACCTCATGTGAGAGAGCAAGGAGGATGCCTTCCCTAACACCAGCAGCAAAGGGTAACTCAGACTGGATTCATTTAGAAGAAACTGTTATGCTATGCAAGATCTTGAGTTGGGCAAAGCTTTTTTAAGAAATAATACCGAAGTGGGGCTGGGGATTTAGCTCAGTGGCATAAGCACCTGCTTTCCAAGCACGCGGTCGTGAGTTTAATCCCTGGTACCGATTTAAAAAAGAAAAGAAAAGAAAAGAAATAACACCAAAGTATAAGTGATAAAAGAAAAAAACAGGAAAGTTTTGCTTCATCAAAATTAAAAATTTTGTTTATCAAACGTTACCAGGAAGAAAATGAGAAGACAAAACACAGAAGGAGGGAAAATATTTGCAGATCATATACCTAGCAAATGACTTCATATCTAGAATGTGTGAAGGACCACGATACTAAAAAAGACAAATAATCTCATTTAAAAATGGGCAAGAGTCTGAATCTGTCTTCTATAAAGATATGCAAATGGCCCATAAGCACATAAAAAGATGATCAACGTTATTAGACAGCAGGAAAATACAAATCTAAATAACAAGGAGATAGCAATTCACCCCCATTTGTGATGTCTAGAAACAAAATGTCAGACAAAAATAAACTTTGGTGAAAAGGTAGAGAAAGCAGAGTCCTCCTAAACTGATGCTAGGAATGTAATATGGTATAGCTCCTGTGAGACAGTCCTCCAGTGAGTCAAACAGAGCTACCGCACAACCCAGCAATTCCCGCTCTGGGTAATTACACAGGAAACACATGCCTACACAAAAACTCTACAGGAAAATTGATAGTGGCATTGGTATTAATGGACAAATGTCAAGTGGCTTAAATGTTCATGAACCAAAGAATGGATAGACAAGACATGGTATTGGTATATATGCAATGGAATATTCTTGGGACAAGAAATAAAGCACTGAAATGCACTAAACATAGATGACCTTGAAAACATGCTGCATGAAAGAAGCCAGTCACAAAAGGCCACACAGAGTGTGGTTCAGTGTATATAAGATGGATGGAAGTCCACAAGTGATAGAGAGACTAAATACATGGCTGAAGATGATGCAGACATAATGGATTATGATGTTTGAGGGATTTTCTGGGATGACTAAAATGATCTGAAACTAGGTTATATTGATTGTTGCACAACTGTGAATATTTTAAGAACAATTAAATGTATGCTACAGATTGGCAAATTGCACCATGTGTAAATTTTCTCACTAAAGCTGTTTTAATTATATTACTGATAGAAATTTCATTTAGGAGTATCTCTGACAGTGGAAAAAGAAGGAAGTTAAGATTTGGAGCTCACAATTTAGAGAGAAATCCTCAAGTTTGATTCCATCTAAATGGCTTTTTTGTCATTGAACTTGAAATCAACTGGCTGATTATTGCTTCTTCAAGGCATTTATTCATCTATTCATGCCTGGTTATTGCAGGTAGTGAGGGTCTGTCTTAGTTCCTTTTCTCTCATTGCTGAGACAAATATCTGAAACTCAAAGTTAAAGGGGGAAATGTTTGATTAGCTCACAGTTTGTAGAGATTTCAATCCATCAACTGGCTCCAAGGCAGGGTGGCACATGGCAAAAGGGTAAACACTCATGGTGGTGGATGACAGTAAAAAACAACAGAGGGAGAAAGACAAACCTCTTTTTGCCACTCTATTGTATGTAGGGCACCCAGCCTAGGGCAGCTGGAGCACTCACGCCCTTAATCTCAGCACTGGACCATGAATCAATTACAAACTCTAGGTTCAGCCGCTTCAGAAAAGCCCATTCCATGACTGCATGAGGCTTTGTGGGGACATCCAGACATGAACAATACCAGGGTACAAATGAGGAAGATACAAAATGCTGGTTCTGAAGCTCACCAAACAATAGAAAGTCGCTGCAGCATGTGTGTAAGTGTGGTCACAGTGCAGAAGCCCTGACTCTCTGTGTTTGTGAACTTGGGAAACAGGCATCGAGAAGAGGGAGATGGGAAAGAAATTAAGAGTTTGCCAAGCTTTCAAGTGAAGATGTTGAGTCAAAGATGCATTTTTCTTCCTTCAATTCATATATAAGTTTTGGACCATTGATCTCACGCTCTTTAGAAAGTTCCAACAGAAGAGTTAACTATAAAGTGTGGCTTTTCCTATCACATTCACAATGCCCATATTGGATCAGAAAATTGTTTAACATTTTCCTTACCATATCTGACAATCTTTGTGCTTCACTGAAATATTTTTAGTTGTTTTCTAGATCCATATGTCTTACAGAAGTGTCTTTGAGACAGTAGATCAACTTGAGTTAGAATATTTCTCCTGCTACTTAACAGTTCTGTGCTCTGCATAATCTTTGGTTGTCTATAGACTACATAGAAACCATTACTATGTATAACTGATATGGTTCTAGAAAGATGTAAGGAGACAGAGCATATAAAATAATCACATCATTGGTGTAATGTAAAACTTCAGAACAAGATAGCTGGTGTTTTTCTGTATTTTACAATGGCATTTTCTTACATCAAATCAATGAGAATGTTTAAATTTCCACAGAATATTCTAATCTCATAGCTTTTTCACCTTAGTGAGCTTGACTATAGTTGTTCAATCAATATGTTGTTTAGTAACATATGCAATCAGGACATGAAGAGATACAAAATGGGGCCTCTGTTACAATAAAAATGCCAGAGTCTGAACACACATGGCCAAAGAGCTAAGAAAATGAGAACCACAGAAGCAGAGGAATCAGGCCATCTGTGAATAGGAGAAGACAGGGCAAAGGTTCTTTTGAAAGAAGGTAAGATAGGGAAGTTGGAGCTTGCTGGACTCGGAGGCCAAGCACAGCTACAAATAGAGCTACTGGGCAGTGGCCAGGAGCTGTGATGTTAATGGGCTGAACCACACCAGCTGGACCTGTTTCCCAATACAGAACAAACCAAGAAGGTGGAGTGGTTTCTGTACTCTTTCACATTGCTCAGTAGACTGTCCCTCTTTCTGTCTAACTGGAAAGGTTTCCTTGTACAATTGAGATAGAATAATCGTTTATCACACACACACACACACACACACACACGGACAAATAACCTAAGTGCCATTTCTTTCTGCATGTGGCTGGTTTCACTGAGTCTACTCTTACCCTCTTTCCTTTGGATGGAAAATGCCCAGTTTCTTTCAAGTGTCATGGATGTTGGGCTTGATGGATGCTGAAATACGTGCACTGAAAAGTGGAGAATGAAAGTGTCAGCTCTTATACTTGACATTCTCCGAGCTTTGTATGGCTTTTCAAAAAGCCACTTCATGGAGGCTGATACAATATCCTTTTTTTAAAAAAATGTAGATATGCACAGTAGAACACTATTATTACTGTCATGACAAGATCCTGCCTATCCAAAGAGTGATCTCTGTTTATAGATTCCCTTTGTCCAGAGCTTTCTTTATGCAATAAATGGCATTTTTAGCCAGTGTAACTCTGCTGAAGGAAGCCCATTATGTTCTCACCATATACTTTTTCCAGAGCTACTTGTAAACTTGCTTCTGAACAGCAAATTCACTGATCATGTATATCATTGTTGTTGTTGTTGGTATTGTTGTTGTCATCATAATGAGCCCTGGATACATCATTTTAAAACAGAAAACATTTGTGATCCACTAGGTAAGGATCTCACTGAACTTGATGCCAGCAACCCTGGTTTATCCATTATTGCTCTTCTGTGAATTTAGACCAAGAATTTCAGGACTGGTGAGGAGACATTAGGAAAAAGCATTAAGTTTAAAGTTACAAGGAACTTTTGGATGCTCCCACTCTAAGTCCACGCTTCTGTTCTGCACAGTGTAGCTGTTTATGGAATAGAAGCATCTGTCATGTGATGATTTAAAAAGATGTGTGGAATCAGACTGCTTCATTCTGATTACATGTAGCCCTGTATATATATCAGACATGTATCATGTTGATGAGTTGTTATATATATTCTCATGCCAGAAATGGCCAGCAGCTAGAGGAATTTAAAAAAATATAAAGGAGCCTAATCTAGTATTTTCCAAAGAGGAGCTTTCACAAATACTGTTACCATCACTGGGTCCTACTTTGCTATTTCTGAAGTGCACTCCACTTCTAATTACTATTTTCCAAAACACATAACTAGGGTGAGTTTTTAAATATATTATTTATTGAATGCTTTTTACTTGTAATACTTCACAGAATGTCAAAGATATACCTATCTTCAAGGCGTATACATTGTTTATCATGAAATAATGTGGATTTCAACCCTTATTCATGGCTAGCAGCCATCACTCACTGAAAACAATTTTCTGCTATTTAATAACAAAAATCTACTCAGAAAAAATGAGAAGACAAAGCCCATTTGTCCTTCAAGGTACAAATTAGTATGAATTTGTTTGAGGATACAATTTAGTGAATTCTGATTTTTCCTACTGTCGGCTGGTACTTTTTACTTTTAACCCTCTACTCTTAATTCTTTTGGAAAATCTAAAAACTC
Source organism: Hydrochoerus hydrochaeris (assembly GCA_004027455.1). Taxonomy (NCBI): domain Eukaryota; kingdom Metazoa; phylum Chordata; class Mammalia; order Rodentia; family Hydrochaeridae; genus Hydrochoerus; species Hydrochoerus hydrochaeris. The sequence continues at coordinate 53,663 of PVLA01010386.1, read as the reverse complement.
CTTCCAAGGGCTAGATACTGTGTTATGTAGGACTCAGCTTTCCCGCCATGAACTTGCTGGGTGTGCTGTGTATTTTACTCAACTGGTGTAGCACTGCCCTGTGAACTGTTATTCTTCCCATTTAACAGACGAGTCGTGGCGACACAAAGAGAGTTGACTGAGAGGTATCATTGGCGTAGATGACATGAACAGGTCACAGTGCGGAGCCAGGCCTGACCCGGAAGAACCCCGTGGTCTCTGACTCTTCACTTGTTTGACACTTTGCCAACAATACAGTGCTGGAATGAAGGTAATCAAGCACCTTGGATGCTATATCAGTCATTCACATGGTGGGAATTTTGGATGGAGAGAAATCCCTCTTTCCTAAAGGCTTATCAAGGAGGAGCCATGAAACATGTGAAAGCATTTGAGAGTGAAAAGGGAAAGCCTTGTGCACTTTGCTGTGAATTTTTAAGCCAGTTTTTTTGCCAACCATTGTTTGATTTATGCAAGTCTGCACAAAAATTAATTCCTCCTCTGTAGAGAAATGATGTGGGCCACTGTAGGGAAATAAAGACATTTTAGTTTTGTCAAATAAAAACAGGACAGCTAAAATCATGTTGATGGTCTTTTAGCCAAAACCTATTATTGACTTTTCCCATAAGCAATATTTCTACTTCTATAAAGAAAATGAACTATATATCTGATTGCTCAAAAATATATACAAAATATAGCATAGCTTTGGTTATCATGAAGATCTTGTATTTATATTTGTCATGGTGTTGCCTTAAGAAAACCACTAAGGTATCAGTGAAACATACTTTGAGTTAACACTGAAGGGTAAGTTGTTTAAATTCTTTCAGTATAAGCTAAAGTATTTGGTGAACTATTTTTTTAAAAAATGAGTTTCCCATGATCTAAGAAGTGTGTCTTTTATTTCATTCTTTCCTCCAAGCAGTGATCACAGAGGTCTTTGATACTTAACATTAAAGGGAATCAGCAGGTGCAACTTCTGGAATGAAGTGATCATCTCAGTAAATTCACTTTTCTGACAAAAGCAGCAAAAAATAACGGCAAAGCTGTCAAGACCAATAATTTCAGAACTCTGAAAATTCAGCCAAAGCCACAGAACAAAGTGTTTATTCGGGGAAACCCATTAACCCCAGGAAGAAGAGTGGGAGTCTTCTGCCTTCCCTCTCCCTTCTCCCCTTTTCCACTCCTAAGAAAGAATACTGACCTCCCATCCAACAAAGAGAACTGATACGTTTGGAACTTTGTTCAAAGGTCTGTTCCCAGAACTTGCTCAATATGTTGGCTGGGCATGTAGCTCCCTGGTGCTTCTCTAATGCCAAACATTGACTGTTGTTTAATTGGACTCTGAGTCCAGAAAAACCCCTGGCCCTAAGAGCATGATCAAAAGTGATAGCCACCCCTGGAACTGGCAGCATCATAGTAGCCACATCTGATTTCTGTTGGAGAAACAAGAGTGTCTGCAAAAATCCAAAAAGAAGATCTGGGTACTGATTTAGCATAATGTAATTTGACAGTTTCAGACACATTGTTAGATATCTAGAAGGTGAGGCAAACATGCAGGGTCCTTTGAGCACCCAGCGTGACCTGGGAAAAGAAGGGTTCCAGTTGCTCTTGAGGCTCAGTATAAGCAGGAATTAAGAGTTAAGGGTGATCATTCATACACAAATCCCCTTAGCAAAACAATGAAGACTTACTGGATCAGGGCATTTAGACAAATAATTTGACTTACTATTAATGGACTAATACACAACGATGCTTCAGTGAAAAACCCTATTAAGACAGGTTTAGAAGAGAAAGCAAAAAAAAATTTTTTTAAAGTGTTACAGTTTGTATATGGTTCAAGTATGCCCTTCAAGGGTTTGTGCACTGCAAGCTGCATCCTCAGTGTGGGACTGTCAAGGTGGTAGACTCTCTCAAAGGAGGAGCCTACGGCCCTTGGAAGGAATTAATATATTGCACACGGGACCCTGTTAGTTCCCTGAAGAGCAAGTTGTTACATAAACAAGCAATGAAGCCTGGTCCTTGAGTCCTGACTTCCAGCCCTGCCACGTGAGTCCTCTGCACGTGACATTTCTTTGTTTCCCACCACGTTGTGACACAACCAAGGAACTTTCTCCTCCTGCCTTGCTGTTTAGTCACCAGAAACACGATCCAAAAAAATCTGTTTATGAAGTATGATAGTACCCAGTTTCAGAAATTTTATGATTAGCACAAGTAGACAGACTAATGTAAGTAGAAACCAAAGAACTCAGTGTGCATACACTGTAAAGAATATGTCATCTAAAAGGAGCTCAGACAAGCACTAGCAGAGAAAAATCTGGTTCCAAGTTTTTGGTAATGAATTTATTTTTTTGATTAAGTTTATTAATACCATCATGTATTATCTAATGCTTTCATAAAAGTTATAAGACACACAAGGACACAGGGAAGTATGAGTCATACACAAGAAGAAAAGAAAGCCAATAAAAACTAAATCTCTACTATAAATATGTTTGAAGAACTTAAGCAAACCATACATAATTAAAGAAATTGAAAAGAATTATGGCTTAGCAAATCAATAGCATCAATTTTAACATTTGTCATTTTGACAATGACATGGAAATTTCTTAACAAAATCAAATATAAATTCTGAATTTAAAAGTAAAATAAACAAAAAATCTCTCTGGGGGATTTGATATTGTAAAAATGAATTAACAAACTTGAGGATAGGTCCATAGTGAAGGATAAGGAGTTGAAGAAGGAGGAAAAGAGAAGCAAAAAAACAGTTTATTGAAAAGAAAGTTTCATGCTATCATCTCTTTCTTCTTTGTAAGAGAGAATCTCTTTCTGGTCTCTGAATAATGACTTGACGATGATATGGAGCGTATTAACTTGTTATTGTCTTATTTTCATGAGAAGAAAAATAGAAGAAAAAAGAAAAAACAGAAAATAGACAGAGAAGAAAAAGAAAGCGGTGGCAAGAAAATGTTTCAGAAAAAATGTAGACACCCTTGGCAATTATTTGATGAAAATTATTAATCTGTGTATCCAGTAGATGGAATAAATTCCATGTAGGACAAACTCAGAGATATATTATGGTCCAACAGTTGAGAACCTGAGGATATAATCAATATTAATTTGAAGTAGATTTCCTTACATTTGGAAGCATACTGAATCTCTAGAGGAACTACTAAGAAAACGAGTCACAAAAGTATTGCAAAAGAAAAGTGAAAGGATTTAAAGTGGTAAACAAGAAGTAGAGATTTCATACTAAAAAAGGAGTAATAGAGGAACAGAAGACAATACATATAGATCAAACATGCATAAATCATCACATAATAATTACATTAATTTTCAAGGCATGAATTCCAGTTAAAAAGTAGAAACCATAAAAGTGATAAAAAATACATCATCTAACTATATGCTGCCTATAAGATACTTTGTAGTTTCTAAGATACAAAAAGTTTGAAGTAAAAGAATCAAAAAAGATATATCATGCAAGCAGTAATGTAAAGAGCTTGGATGGCAATATTAAGAATAAGCAAAATAGAGTTTAAGATTTAAAAATAATAATAAATGTACAATAGATATTATGAATTGGGAAGAAACTGTTCAAAAGAAAAGACAAACTGTGATAGGGGAAAGAAAGAATAGGTAAAAGCAAAAATATATGTATATTAAGATAGTTATAGAGCAGGCTTCTGTTTCTTCCTTGAAAAGAATGATTTGTGCTAATATTACTTAGACAAGGTTACATGCCTATGTCCTGGACTCCGAATAACTATTATAAGACACCAATGTGTAATGTATAGAGCATTGTAACTGTCCCACTACCCTGCTTTGAAACTTGTTTTCATTGTTTGTTTATCAGTTTTTCTTTTTAAAATAAAATTTTAAAATGTTATCAAAGACAAAGGAAAGCATTTTGTAATGAAAGGAAAACTCAGAGGAAAGATACACAAACACAAATGCTCCAAACAGGACTCTAATATTCATGAAGCAAATACTAAAAAATTTGAAGGGAGAAGTAGACCATTCAGCAGTAATGATTGGAGAGTTCTATCCTTGACTCTAATAATGGGAAGATCAACTAAACAGAATATCAGCAAGGATATGAAAAGCTCTAATAACCCTATTGGCCAATGTGATCCAGCATAAATTATAAGCCATCTAACCTAAGCACACCCAACTACACATTCTTTTCAAGCACACATGGTATCCTAATCAGGATAAAGAATATCCTGAAATACATAAAAAAACTGAACAAGTTTTTAAAAATTAAAATCAAAGTATGTTATTTGGTCACAATAAAATTTAATTGTATTTCAACCACACAAGGAAACTTAGATTTCTATAAGTATCTAGAAATTCAATGACAAATTTCTAAATAGCCCATAGATCAAAGACAAACAGAAACTAGAAAGTATTTTGAATGTTAAAGAACTTAAAATATGCACAAATAAATTGAGAGGTCTGTATACAATATTAGAACTCTAGCTAATAATAATGTATTGTATTCAGGATCTTTACTAAAGTATTAGACTATAGCCACTCTTGCCACAATGGGGAAATGGATAACTATATGAGATGATAGATATGGAAGTTCACTCTACCATATATATGTATATATTTCTTACAACCTCAATTTGTAGACCTTAAATAAGTACAATGAAATTTATTTTGAAATCATTGAAAGGAAAGCATAAAAATTTATGGGATTCAGTTAAAACAATTCATACGGGGAAATCTACAGCTTTACATGTCTCTATTGGAGGAGGAAGACAAGATGGCTGATCAGTGAGCAACAAGATACAAAGCCTCCGGGGAGAACCAACTCATATGCCAGAATAAAGCACCCTGGAGAGACCCAGACAGGGGAAGATGGATCCTCTTGATACAGGAAGAAATTAAAACATAAAAAAGCTCATCAAATATTTCAGGACTACAACTGAGACAGCTGAAGATTGCGGGACACAGTGTTCTTGTGGTGATCTGGCAAGTGTGCACCAGTTTGGATCCACGCCGGCTGGCAGAGCCGCCCAGACTCATTCCCGCTGCCACTCGCAAGAAGAACTTCAGCGCTGAGGTTGGGGGTTGGTGAACCCAACAGAGAGTGGAGCCAGCAAAGGGACTTTCATTAATCCACAGTCAGTGCTGGGAATGAGACCCCCCCACATGGGAGGGGCACAACCAAATGGGCGACATGTTGGAATCAGGCAGGAGGAGCCTGAACTGGGAGTGACAGTGACTTCAGTTGGTTGCTCCCTCCCCAGAATAGATTTGTGGGATTTGCTTGGACTGGGCCATGCCCCTGGCCAGGACCCAATGAGCCATCCCAAATCAATTCCCTGTGCCTAGCACGCACAAACTGGGTGAAGGCACCTGAAGTTTGGTTGGCCCAGTGGGGAGGGGCAGGCATACGCAGCCTGCTTACACTTCAGTCACAAAAGCAGGGAGGAGAGGGCAGAGGTCCCTTGCCAGTGTGCTTTAGAGGAACCGTAGCCAACAGGGAAGGGGGCTGGGACCTGCACTATAACCTGTGTGAGGAAGCCAGGACCATGACAGGAGAGAGAGGCAGGAGGAGGCCCCCAGCCCAGAACCCTGAGAGCACTGATCCAGGAGCGGGAAAAACAAGGGAGACTGAGGGCGGCAAACACACAACATCAGACATGGCTTCACTGGACATTAAGAGATATCTTCGGGACCTTGTAGACGAGCTCAAAACTGAAATATTAAATCAGGTAAAGCAGGACATGAATAGAGTAATAAAAGAAATTCTCTCAGGAAGCATCTCTCAGGAAGACACAGAGGAAGAAGGAACACAAAAAAAGGAGAGAAACATTTGATAAAGAATATAAAGAAAATATAGAATACATGAAGCAGATTCAAAGAGACTATCAAGAAATTAAAAACTCCACTGAAAGCTGGCAAAACTCCTTAAAAGAAACCAAGGATAGACTATCAAAACTTGAAGGAAAGTTTGCAATGTGTGATCATGAAAGGAAAGATCTCTTAAAAATAACAAGGAAACAGGCAGTAACAATACAAAGGCTAGAAGATGACAAGAGAATCTACAATTTAAGAATAAGAAACGTGAACGAAGAAACAGGAATACATACAGGTGAATTACAAAGGCTATTCACGGAAATAATTAAGGAAAACTTCCCAAGCATGGGAAAAGAAAATGACATTCAGTTGTGTGAGGCATACAGGACCCCAGCCACCTACAACCAAAACAGATATCCACCCAGACATATAATAATTAAGATGCCAGAAATTCAGTACAAAAACAGAATATTAAAAGCCATCAGAGAAAAGAAACAGATTACCTATAAAGGTAAGCCCATAAGAATCATGGCTGACTTCTTGACACAGACCATCAGATCAAGAGGAGCTTGGAGTGAAGTATTCAAAGCCCTGAAAGAGAATAACCTCCAGCCCAGATTGATGTACCCTGCAAAACTGTCACGAGGAGTTGATGGAGAAAGTTGCTTCCATGACAAAGAGGAACTGGGCGAGTTTGTGACCACCAATCCAACCCTACAGAGAATACTGAAGGACATTCTAGAGAGAGAAAAAAAATACTGGGATTTTAGGAACAGTGGCAGAAAGGCCTCATTGAGTGGGGCAGGCAGTAGAATGAAGGAGAAAACTAGACAAACAAAGGCAGAAAAATAGCATAGCAGAAATGAGGCAGAGAAGGATGGCTAGAATCTCTAACATAGATGGCCTTGATATGCTATATTATTAATAGTGCATCAGGATTTAAAACCCACATTACTCACACTACTCTGCTTAGATGTATTATATTCTGTTCCAGTCATTCTACCTGTACTAGATTTGAAGGCACAGATAGTAATCCTGAAAATAACTGGATATAGTATGGTAATCATCCTTAATTTCCCATTAACTTAATCTAAAGCTCTGTAAAACCTACTCTGTTTTACCATGACTAATCATAATTGAATATGGTTTGTTCAATCGCAGTTTTGTATTGATAGATTTTATTCAAAGCTGTTATGATTGATAGTATCAAGTCTGAGAGTATAGGCAACTGCATTTAAGATGACAAGATCCACTAGAATATCCACTACAGTTTGATTATTACCTGTCTTTGAAGTTTTATACTGTCTACAATGTTTTATTTTTACTACTATTATTATTTACTGATATACTCAATTATACTGCTATATTCAATTATGCCTGATGATATAGACAATTCTATTGAAGATAATAAGAGACAGCACAGTGATCATTGTAGATCTCCTTGTACTGTGGTTTTATAGGACTTTTTGGTTTCATGTTTTTATAGGAATTTGTTTTGTTTTGTCTAAATTTTGTTCTTCCCTCTAATATAGAAAGTATAGAAATGCATGCAGAGATTCATGCATGCGTAGCTGTTTACACTCTCACTGTTTGACTATCTACTTTCTAGGCTTTAATTTTGTAACTTGAGCAACTATTTCTAAGAGGACAATATGTAATTTATCAACCAGTGATTTCTTACTGTTTGTCTTTTTTTAAAAAATTCTGTATTATCTCTACACTTTACATGGTTTTTTTTTCTTTAAATAAATAAATAAATAAATAAAGAATACATGTCTCTATTTAGGCAAGAGCTAAGCATTTCTCTGTTTTTTTTTTTTTTTTTTTTTTTTTTTTTTTTTGTACCGGGGATTGAACTCAGGACCTCACACTTGCCAATCCAAGAGCCGTCCTTGGCCCTCCAGCCTCCTCAGCAGGGCTGCGGCCATCTGAGGCCAAAGCACCGCACTTACTCTCCAGCCAATCGGCTCCTCCTGACCCCTGTCTCCGAGCTCTGTTTGTCGCTCCTCTTCCTGAGCTCCGCGATCTCTGTGCACAGGGTCGCGCCCAGGTTTGTTTAACAATCTGTGGCTGTAAATCACACCTGTGATAACCAGATGCAGGGGCTGCCGACCGGACACGCTCTTGTGCTGCGCGTTGCGGGATGGCCCACTACAACAGCGCCTCACACTCTTGCCCTGCGTGACAGGTTCTCTTTCTCCAGGCCTTCGGTTTTTCACTAGAGCTGTGGAACCCACAGTTTTGCACACAGCCTTCTATTCTACCCTGAGGTCTAACAGCCCACGAGGCTCTTCACTCACAGGCGCTCAGGGCTCTCCCTTGGCAATTTAGAGGCGTCTTCTGCGTCTTATCTCTTCTGTGACATTTGATTCATTCAGCCTTCCTTACCGCCTATGTCATCTTAATCCCCTGTCCCGCTCTGGCAGCCAAAGCTCCAGCAAGTTCAATTACAGCTGGGACACAGAAGGCTGATATTAAAGCAGGTGAGCCACTTAATTGTGGATTCTTCAAATTGAAATATCAACTAATATGACATCGGGCCTTAAATCCATCTACAAGACACATCTGTGCCCCTTCTGCAGCAGGAGTGTGTCAGCCTCTGCTCCTCTCTCCACATAAACCCTGATGCGCCTCTCTGCTTCACAGCAGGACACTCTCCTGGTACTGTCGGGTGGGCTGTGGGCTGCCCCTCTTTCAGGCCAGGTGCAGAAATGCTCATTTCTCCTTTCTGCACGATGCACAGCAGAGCCCAAAGAAATCGCACAGAGCTGCGAAATCCCATCTGTCTCCCAAGTGCAGATGGCACAGAGCCAAATGCTACAGTCCTCAACCTCCAGAGCATCTCCATGTGAAGTTTTCCAGGACACCCACACTTCCTCTCATCTGTCTTTTCCGTGTTGTTGTAGTCAGCGGTTGGGAGCAGAATAATTAGAATCAGGATATGGAATTTATAATATTATTTTATGATGGTCACCCAGAGTTAACACAAAGTTCAAGAAATCTGTCCACAACACTAAAGATAGAATATTCAGCCAAGGGCCTGAATTCCACAGCAATGTCCTACATGAGTCCAGATGAAGACCCAGAGCCCATGACAATGCCTCCCACAAGTCCAAATGGAGGTCTAGAGTCCACGAGAAGGACTCATGCCAGTCTCTTTTATGGATCCGTGCTGGGAAGGCCCAAAGGTCAGCAGTGGAAGCTAGAAAGTCTATGCCAGCAGGGTGAAGGATCTGTGCTGGTAGGTTGAGAGTTCTACACCGGAGCCAAGAAGTCATCCTCTAAACAAAGACCAGAGCTGTCCTGAAAAGCACCACAGCCATCCTCAGTGACATGGAGGCCCCAAGCTCCTCTGATGATAAGCACAGTTGAGTACATGCCAGGAAGCCAGTGTGATGAGTTTCTTCTAGAGATTAGACAGCACATGTCTTCCTGGCTCCCTTTGGAGCCATGAAGCGATGCTCGATGTAAGGACCAGAGCTCCCCCAAAGTGCTCTCACCAACAAGGTCCCGAGCTCCCCTGATGACCATGGTTGAACTCACACCGGGGAAGCTGGTCATGACAAGCTCCTCCAGGAGAACCAACACTCAAACGGCAACACTTAGAGAAACTCACAATGCCTCACTCTGCTTCGCCACATCTCTATTTATGCTGGCAATTTTCCTCAGGAGGGCCATCTACGCCCAGCACCATGCTGGTTTAATTTAGCTGGCATTAAGCTGACCCCCAGTTTTTAATCCGTAACACGTTATCCTCGATACCTGCTTATGCAGCAGTTTACACTTGAGAGCAGAAATGGTTGTGTCCTCCTGTACATCTACTGAACAGACCTTGGTGCATAGTAGATTCAGAAAATTTTTATTGAATGAATGAGTGATACAAGTTTCAACTGCAGAGAGCTTCTCTGCCGTCACCTGCAAACATTTTCTAGCTAGGAGATTCTCCAGTTAGCTTCTGTAGAAGGGGGTGCAGCATTGATTTGTAAAGGAAATGGCATAAAAAGAAAGAGAGATAACAGCAGATAGGAACTATTTTGAGGCACAATTAAAATGTCTTTTAGAGGAGAAGGGGTGAAAGTGGAAATGGATTGGTCTGGTTCAATTAATTCTCAGTCTTCTGAGGTCATCTATTTTTATCTTCACTGTCCTAAGAGTTAAATTGTTCTACTGCTTTGAATGTTTGGTTCTTTGGCCTCTGCCAGCCTCAGCCCTGATGTACACACAACTTCATTTAATTCTGTACAAATCAGAGTAGGAGGTAATGCACAAAACCTGTTAGAAGGGCTTTTTCCTATGATTACTTTTTTAAGTGTTTTAAAATATGTTTTTCTGTTGTTTGAAAGAGTAACAGCTCTGAACTTTTGGTCTTGTTTGATCCATGGGTATTATGCTTTAGTTTGCATTTCCATTATATCTTCCTTTCCCCTCTTTTGTTTTTCTTGTGAGCACCTCTGCAGAGCTGGGTTAAAGTACTTTAAAATACACACTTCCTCCTTTTTCTCTATTAAGCTAAATTTTACTAGCTCTTTATTTTCATTGAAATACATGTTTGAACCACTCACAATTTAGAATTATCATGAGTTTTCTTTCATTAGGTAAACAAATCCACTAGGATATCTTTTCATAATATAATGAAAACAATATTAACATAGAATTTACAGAATGCCTTTACATTTTAATTAGTCTTTGTAGTAATTGTAACACTTTGGTCATATCCACTGCTTTTGTAAGTCAAATTTGTCTATGTTCACACCTATCAGTTGTTCAATTTTGACATCTCAAGTTTTCCCTACATTTATGGAAGACAGTCACAAAAGTAAAGATAGACAGGTTCTGTTTTCAGAGTGCTTATCTAGTTCTTCTTAAACTCTTTAAAACTTTCCACATAAAACCAAAAATGGTGTAGTACGGGTATACTTTCATTTGGCTTCAGATAACATTGAAATATTAGTAAAACCATTAAAAATAGATATTGATGACTTGAAGTAGAGAAAAGGAGCTACCTTATTCCAGAGATCTACTCAATAGGACAGCTGTAGTGAATAATGCATAACATTGTCAAGAGTTAAGTTTTAAATGCCCTCAGTGCTGGAAACATAAGTCTGTGAAGTGATGAAGGTGACGATCAGCCTATTTTTAACCATTTTGGATGGAATATTTGTATCAAAAGATGAAGTTTTATGCTACGCAAAGAGTCCTCAAAATATATGATGAATGTTTAAGATTATTCCAATAAAAGTCACATTGCCATAAATTTCCTTATAAATAGTTCTTCTTACTTTGAACCCACTTATCACTTCATTCCTGGTACTTTCTGAAGCAGTTTGGAAGTCTTGTTTCATGACTGTCTTTGCAAGATGTGATCAAAATTGTGGTGAATGCAGCTGCCAGGTTTCATCCCAAGGAGAGGCTGGTTAGTAAAACTAATATAGAGCATCTTCATTTACCTTATTCACTGAATCTGGTGCCGTGTGCCTCTTGCTCTTCCCCAGAGTCAAAATAACTATAAAAAGGTAGGCATTTCGACTGGATCCAGAAGGTTGAGGCAGCCATGTCAGTGCAGCTAAAGACACTCATGAGTGAGGAGTTGAGAACCGCTTCAGAAAGCTGGCAAGAGCTGTCAGACAAGTCAGTTTGCAGTGAGGAGTACTGAGAGCATACATGGCAATGTGTCTGTTCCCATAATAAAGTTTTAAGATTTTTTTTTTTTTTTTTTTTTGGTACCGGGGATTGAACTCATAACCTTACACTTGCCAGGCAGGCACTTGTGCTGCTGAGCTAAACCCCCAGCAATTTTAAGAAATGTAAACATATACTGTATTTTTGCCACATTTCTTAAGTGTAGAAAATTTTTATTTAACAACTATACTTTAGTATAACTGGAGAGTGAGATTTTTTTAATATAAAAAGAGCCATTTTAACTCATGAAAACAAGGACTCCAGAGCTGGCTCTGTCCCATGTGAGGATGGATCGGAGCGGAAGATGCACCAGGAAATGTGACTTCCTCTCCCAGCTGCAGTGAGGTGTGCCCTGCTGCTCAGTGGGGTGAAAATGCACCCCATACCTTCATTTCCATTGTGCACACACACAGTCAGCCTGGTTATCTTAGAACCTTCTGTTTGCTGTCCCTAAACAATTGGGTCCTAAAATTGTGTCTTAGTGAAGACCACAACTGGCTTTTAAAGTCTGGGTGTTATCACTTCATGATTTAAGAGAGTCTAGAGAAGTTTATCACCCACCCCAACCTTTCCATCATATGTCTGTTGAGTACCTAAGCTACCCATAGATAATAATGTATTTAAGTAAAATATTTTCTCCTATTAAATGGGAGACAAATAAAGCAACAATAAGATACCATGACAGACCTGTGTGAATGGCTAAAGTGAAAAACACTGACCAGTTCAAATACTGGATAGGATGTGGAACAGTAGGAAATCTTGTTCATTCCTCTTGGGAATGCAAAGTAAAACAGCTACTTCGGAAGACAGTTGGTAGCTTCTATAAAACAATATACTCTTAGTACATGATCTAGCCAACAAACTTCTTGTTGTTAATTCAAATTTACAAATTTGGTGAAGGACAAATTTATATCTATATCAAAAACTACACATGAATGTCTAAAACAGCTTCATTCATAACTGCTAAAATTTAGAGGTAACCAAGATGTCTTTCAGTAGATAAATAGAGGAAATGTGATATACCCATACAATAGTGTTATTATTCAGCTATAAAAATAAAGTACTGTGAAGCCATGAAAGATACGGAGGAAATTTAAGTGAATATTGCCGAGTGAAAGAAACCAATCTGAAAAGGGTTCATTCCTTTTCATAGATGATTCCAACCTTATGCCAAAACTATGAAGATTAAAAGGCCGGTCACTGCCTGGGATTCACAGAAAGGGAAGAAGGGATAAATGCATGGAGCACAGAATTTTCAAACAATTTAACTATTCTGTATGATGGTATAGTGGTAGATACAAGCAACTTGCCAAAGCCCATAAAATGTATAACATAAATAGTGAGGCCTTGTGATGTAAACTTCAGCTCAAAATAATATATTAGCACTGATGCATCAATTTTAACACATGTGCCACACTGACACAAGGTATTAGTAGCAACAGTAGATATATATAAGGTATAAGAATATGGGATCTGTACTTTTCACTCAATTATTCTATGAACCAAAAACTAAATATAGCCTACTAAATACTTTCTTATATATGTGCATAGAATAATTTTTAATTAGTAGGAAAACTAAGATATTAGATTTCATCAATAATTTACATCTTTATTATTAGCTGTTCCTGTGACAAAGATTTTGATACTGGCAGGTTAAAAACATCATTGCTTTCTTGGGGTTGGAGATTGCAGCAAGAACAAATGGGTAGTGTTTCCACTTCGATGTGATTGACAGTGGAGCTATTTCCTCTTCAGCTCCAAGAAACACAAATGTGTCTAGTTTTCAGTGAGTCAACTGACTGCCATGAAAAACCCAGAAAATTAGATTCACAGGTCAGGAAGTATTTTCCTCGCACACAGTGGGAAAGTGGAAATAGAGAAAGAATATGAAAGCAAAAAAGAGCAGGAAAATAGTTCAGAATAAGGTAAGTGACAGAAATATAGGAAAGCTTATCAAAAATAAAAGGAGAAACACAAGACAGACCAAGAAATGAAAATTAAGTATTCCAACATGCTATCATGTGCTCGGCCAAAGGATGAGGTCAACTAAATACAGGCGTATTTACCAGTGATTCTCAAGAAACCTAGTTAACTTTACTACCTTCCAAAAAGACTGTCATTTTCAAACACTGTTCTTTTTTCTTTAGTTGTTTTCTTTTCTGGAGAAAGATGAACGTTTGAAAGGATTTTTAACATCCATTGTTTGATTATATGTTTTGTCGTGGTTGACTGCAGCGAAATGAGATGCACATTTCAAGTAAACTCATATTTATTTATTATTTACATTTATTTAAAGTAATATATATTTAAAATTTTTAAAAATTGCAAGAATGATGGTAGGATACCTAAAACAAAAGTTTGAGATGCTCAAAGTTTCATTAGATATGGGACGCGGGGTGGGGGGTGCAGCCCGGACACCAATTTTTTTCAGATACGAAGCTTCAGACAACAGCATCTTCCCACCAATGTCACATAGCTGTCATTGGCATGTGTCTTTAAGACTGAACTATAATTGACACTTTGAAAGAGTCATTCAACTCTGTAATCAATTGGGGCAACAATTTGTGTGCTGTTTTGAAAATATCAGAGCTGCTTCACACTCCTGATGTGACGTAAGCATGTTTCCACGTCAGCAAGGAGGGAGACGCTGCATTCAGCTATCTCCTGAGCGTGCTTTCTTTTGTGAAGTCTTCACTATGTATTCTTTGCGAAATTCTGTCATTTCTAGATGCAGCGCTTTGGAATATATCTCCAACACATGTTCTTGATGCCTTGTCAATTAAATTAAGATACTAAAATTGAAAAGAGAATGCTTGGCAGAAGTGTACTGGTTGTTCATTCTCACTTGATCTTAGCTAAAAGGGTGAGAAGAGATTGCTTATACATTTGCTAGATGAGAAGAGTCTATAAAACATCTATATCATGGTCTATTATCTCACCTACACTATTCAAGGAATCACTTCATGGCATTTAAGGAAAGAAAATATAATTTAAGAAGACTGACCTAGGACCTGGACTTGGTTAAACATTTTTCATGATTCCAGCAATTCTGTTAATCTCTCTGCTTTTCAGTGACCTGATCAGTGACTAGAACATGTACTACTCCTGCCATGTTTTTCAGGGTCATTAACAGGCTTAGGAGAATCCCATGGAAATGATGTATGTTAGCAGAACATCACTTTCACTGGAGAGGAGGAAAATTCTAGGACAGTGCTGGCACTACAATAGTGTGGAGTCCAAGCTGACTGATGGACACCATCTGATCTAGGTAGCTGCTGTTCTGTGACAGTAAGAACATCAATATTTCCCCATTTTGAGAATATGTACTGGTCACTCTGCTGATTGATTTGCATAAATTTTAAACTAGTCATTCTGTGAGATATGATCACGTTATTCCTTTTAGTTGAGAAACGCAAGCTCAAAGTTAAGATATTGTCCAAACTCAAATAGCTTATGGTTTATATATAGATGTTCCCCCAACCCAAGGCCTCAGGTGTTCACAGGTATGGCTTTTGGGAGGTCCCTTGTCACGGGTGTGCGATGCTGGATTAAGGATATGATAACTGGATTCATGCCCCAGCTGGATTTGCATAGTTCCTGGATGTGACTGGACAGATTTGCTGAAGACGGAAGCTCTGCACTGCGTGTGTTTGGTACCAACCAATAGGCTTGCACCCTGAATGGAACACAAAGGGGCCGAAAAAAGACAGGCTCTCGGCTTCATGTCTCCTGCCCACCCTGCTACGGACTGTCCTCCTCCATGAAGCCCCTTCGCCACGCTGCTCTACCTGGGAGCCAGCTGACTAAGGACCAAAACCTCTACAAACTGGAAACCAAAATAAACCTTTCCTCCCTAACGTATGGGTGTCAGATATTTTGTTCCAGCAATGAGAAAGTAACTGAAACAGCTACTAAAGTCTAAAATCCCAGACTCAATACTATGTACTCTTCTAAATTCTTACATTCCATCTTTCTAACTAAGGTTTTGATAATTGTCTGTTTAAACTGGTAGGAGGAAAAAAACTTATAAATAAAACTTGTCCAGTTTTTAAATTATCCAGGCACTGAGGAGAGTTTCTCTGTGAAAGCAGGTGTGTAGTTTCAAAGGTTAATTTCATCCGGTTAAATTTTCAAATGACTCCACCAGGGTAAAGGCACAGCTGAGGGCTTCCTGGCCTAAATGCTCTGGGTTACGCTATTTGAGCATCCTGGAGTTGTAGGTAAGATTGCAGAGAGGGGATCCTCAGTGACTATGTGGAATCTCATTCAACAGACTCATCTTCCCCTGGAGCCATTGTGCTACAGAACTGAACAGAGCATAACCCTGGACTTTGAGGGAACTAAAGGATGATGCTACTTCTCAGAAGCTTGCGATGGCTAACTCCTGGCTCTCTTTTTTTGTGATGCTTTCAATCTACCACCCAATTAGGAGTGCGGTGGACACAGAGCTTGAAGAATGAATCTGGAGAAGGAATTGCTCGAAGCCACCAGGACACACTCAGACAGAGGTGGCTCCTGTCGTTTGGGCTCCCAGAATTCTCTTCTTTCTGGTGCACCTTCCCGCAAAGGAGCACCCAGTACTCAAGAGAAAGGGAGTTGAGAGAGAAGAAAAAGAGGAAAATTCTCCTAAGGATGGGGAACACATGAAGGTTGGGAGTTATACAGAACGTAGAAAAGGAAAAGAAAGGCAAAGAGGTGGAGAAGGTAAATGTTGGATGCCACTTGCTGGTTAGCTGCTTTCTTTTGCCCGGCACAGACACAGGTGTTGAGGAGGAGAAAGGCTGGGGAATGTAAACAGGGCTGAAATGAACCCCACACAACCTCACCCTAGACGTTACAGGAGATGGTGCAAACCACAGGAGGAAGCATTTTTTTCATCTATTCATAGATTGCTTTTTTTCTTTTGCAGCACATGTATAGGACAGCTAGGATGTGCTAGGCCTTTGCGCTTGTTCTATGCATTGCTTTCTCACCCTCACACCCTTTAAAGTGACTCTACATATCACTACTTTCCAGAAGAGGAGGTGAGTGAGGACTGAGGGAGTTTAAGAAATTTACCCAAGGTCACAAAATCCAACAGCAGTCAACCGTCTGCCACATTCTGATTTTCACCATATCCTAATGCCTGTCTCATTTTAAAGGAACCAAAAATTCACTGAGTGGTGGTTGGCTATCAATCTTAGAAATGTTTAACCTTTCCCCCCATAAAATGTCAATGAAAGCATAGAAAAGCGTTTATTGATATTATATCTCAAGTGCCAGCACTTAAGGACTCAATAAATGTTTGTTGGCTGCTGGATTGAATAATTCTTTGTTTGCTTTCTCTTTACTGTTCTCTTCATTCTTTTCTGTCTCTTCCTCCCTTCTCCCTTCCTTCTCACCCTTCCTTCCTTCTTTTTCCCTCCTTCCTTCCTTTCTTCACATTGCCAAATGAGTTTTTCAAGTTTATGTTCCTTTTTTATTAAATGCTTATGTATTCTTTTAAGCATGATGCAAGTATTTTAAACATGAGTTCATTTACTTATAGTGAGAAATTGTCATAGCTTGTCATTTAGCCTGTTGTGACATTTACTGGAGCGGCCCTGTCTTTTCTATGTTCGCTAACCAGGGCGAGCTGCAGGGACGCACCATGAGGATCAGCAGCAGTTCCAAATGGGGGGCTGGGGGTGTGGTGTTTGCTCAGGTTCCTGGGAATTACTGAAGGCAGAGTGAGTGTGGGCCTGAAAGGGTGGGCTTTGCCACACACTGGGGCACTTATGATGGAAATCAGAGGCACTGAAGTTCCCAAAACGACCCCACAACCCTTGCAGACACCGTTCAGGAAATCATTACTGTGTGAGATCTGGTGATAAAAATCACTGTAAATTGCCATTATAAAAATCACAAATGCTTAAAAATGGGAACGGTAAAGCTTTCCTGAAAGGTCAGAGTAAAAAGGAAGAAGATTTGAAATAAATTCTACCATTACTATATATTTTGTGTCTCTGATATGCAAAGAATTATACTAATCATTTTATTGTATTACCTCGGAAAAGTCCTATGAAAACAGTGATTTAAAAATCCTTTTCATTATGTAGATGATGGCCCCAGGCGGCTCAGGGAGGTTATCCATTCTCATGCAGTATTCTTGGTTTCCACTGCATCTGATCAAAGCACACAGATAAATTTACTGGAGTCCTGTCGAAGATAACAGCGAGAAAGAGCTTCAGGAAAGAGATGTAAGATGTTTTCTTATTTAGTACTTGAGGACTAAATACTTGAGGAAAGAAGGGGGAAAAAATGAAGCATTTAAGGCAAAAAGCAATCCAGCCAGAATGAGCCCGGGAGATGGTCTCAGACAGGAAAGGCACATCCTAAAATGGGACTCTGGAAGGGATGGTTTTGCCTGAAGTGTGTGAGGAAGTAAACAGCAACTGTGATAAAGAGTGTGGAGAAATTACACAAGAATAGAGTCTCCCAGCCCAGAGAACAGTGTGCTCTATTGTCAGAGGGATCAGCAGGAACTCTGAGTTAAAGGGGCCCCTGGAGTTGGAGGAAGCTATGAAGATACTCAGATGTGAGAGAGACGCTTCAGAGGAGAACTATGCTGCAAGCACTGTTAGCGCCCCAGAGCATCCTCTGAGAGAGCTAGACCAGGTTACTTTCCAACAAAAGGAAAAGCAATATTGATAAATGAACTGATTGGAAACTTTGTATTTTTTGCCACTCTAAAAATCTAGACATTTGAAAGTGAAAAATCTTTGGACTATGTGACGATGCATTGTGAACTGGAAAGAATAAATGTTAGTGAAACACTTAGGAGCCGAAGCTCCAAAGTATTTTTACTTAAACCTACGTCTTATACATTCATGAAAAAGAAAGTGAGCTGTGAAACCAGATATCTAGGTCTAAGAACTAACATAGGGTGGGCAATAAAACATGATCAAATTTTTGAATAGTGAAATTACTCCCCCAGAATAAAGAAAATGTGATGGCAACACAGTCATCATGAGAAAATTCCTGTAAAGTTAAATACTAAAGAAAAATAATGCCCACTTCTCTCCCTTTAGAGCTGCCAGAAAGTTCAAATCACTCTACAAATAAGTAACATCAATGACAACAAAGAATGAAATTAATATCTCTAGTACTGGGTGTTTTCTTACAGAGAATTTATAGGAAAAAAAAATAAAGATAACTTACTGGACTTGAAAAATCATTAAGCAACAGGGTTTTATTCTGCCTGGGAAAAGCGAGATAATGAAAGAAAAGACAGAAGAAGAATAAAAGCAGGTCATGAGGTGAGGAGAGTAAGAAATTTAAGAAGGAATATGGTACCAAACAGAACATACATTTAACAAAAAAGTATTCATGTACCTATTTCACAGGGGATAAAAATAAAGATAAAATAAGCCAAAGATGAGACACCAAGGGAAAATCCAAGAAGACACCTAAAAGGAAGCATTGATATAAAATGTGAGTGTGTCCATTGTTTCTAGATGTGAGGATCCAGGTCTGTATTTCATACAGGAAATTTGAAGGAAAGGGCATTATCTTTGAATGCTATTTTCTAATGGCTTCTGGGAGAATAAGTAAATGAGTAACACAGGAAGAAGTTTGAAATAAAGACAGTTTAAAGAGAGAGAAAGAAGTAGAGAGACTTATGATTGGGCATGCCAACTTTTCCTTTAAACATCTGCTTTACCAGAAAAACCACAGAACTGTCCAGCATCTCAGCCCTTCATATTGAACCGCAATTTGTTCTCTCCCATATCTGTACACACTGAAGACCACAGCCTCTAGGAGACTGGAATCACACCTTACTCACTGACAGATGCCGACCACCAGGGACCCCAGGATGCTCTACAGAGGCTCACCGAACTGAACAGGATGTACACACAAATCATCTACTGGTGCAGTGCCTGTCCCTGGGTGACTGAACAAGTGGAGGTTACTTCTAGCTCTATATGTGGCTAGTGGAAAAATCCTAAAGAAAATGTATCAAATCTGAATGGAGGAGAAGAAAAAGTTGAAAACGGATTTGGAGCATGGTGGTTAAAATGTCACAGAAAACGCTGCTTCCCCCCATCAGTACACTTCAGTTTCTTAGTTGCCCAGGGAACAGTTCCTGTTCCAGTTCTGGTTGCTTCTAGTCTCTTAGAAATGGTGGTCACTGTGATGCATACTGTAAAAACCAGTCCTCAGCTGATAAGTCATTCTGCCTCTGTATTTCCTGCTGTTTATGTCATATAAGCCCTAGACCACCAGAGATCAGGACCTGATATTTTGAGAATGATCCCCATCAGTGTTCACCAGTGTAAATAACTCTCCCTCCTGGGTGTGGTTTCAGTCTTTCTGCTTGCTGTTGCAAACATGTAGGTTGATGACATCACTTTTATTAGTGGCGCTTAGTCACAATCTAAATACTACAAGATGTTTCCCAGGTAGCTTTCAGAATTGCAACAAAGTAAATTTCTGTTGTTTAAGCCACTGGTCTGTGTTACATTGCTCCCTTAGCCCTAGAAAATTAATGGAAATAGTAAGGAATAGGAAGAGAACACAGGTGAGGAGATTACTCAGTGTAGGAGTTAGTGAAGAGTATGCAGGAGAGGAAGGAGAGGAAGGGCTGAGGGTCACTCTCCGGCTTTGCCTGAGAGAGCTGTTCCCCGGCGGACACTTGGAGGGGCAGCCTTCCACCGTCAGGCATGGCAAACAGTGCTCTTCCTGCCTCCTCTTCCTTCTGCATTTCAGGTTCCATTGTGAAGCCTCAGAGGGTCTGGAGAGATCAGTCTGTTCCATAAAAAGAAACATCTTTTGCTGTTTCACCAATTAAATTCCCCCAAACACCTGCCTCTTCCTCTCCCTTCCTTCTCTTTCTCTCTTCCCCTCCCACCCTCTCTCCTTCTCTGTCTCCCTCCATTCTTGCTTTTCCCTTTTATGCTTCATAAGGATTGATTTGGGATGTCCAAGTACTTACCAAGATCAGCATTAAATGGAGTGCACATATTCCAGGTTATGATGATATATAACTTGTCCAATAATGAACTTATCAGCCACACAGGTTAATTTAAATTTAAATTAATCTCAATGAAATAAAATTAAAATTATATTTCTCAGTTAGGAAATTCATTTTTCAAGTATTCTAAAGCCTCCCGGATCTAGTGGCTATTTTAGCAAACATGGGTGTAGAATACTTTAATGTTCACAGAAATTTATGCTGGAGAACACTGGGCTAAAATAGCTCCTGGATCATTCAGCTAGACTGAGGGACAAACCAAGAATTCTGGAATAG
The DNA here is from genome assembly GCA_004027455.1 of Hydrochoerus hydrochaeris. NCBI lineage: Eukaryota > Metazoa > Chordata > Mammalia > Rodentia > Hydrochaeridae > Hydrochoerus > Hydrochoerus hydrochaeris. The sequence goes on along the minus strand of PVLA01010386.1, from coordinate 32,899 downwards.
AGAAAACTGAATATACATTTCTTTGTGCTCTTGAGGGATTCCTCTGAGGTGACAAAGGCGGGAGAAAGATGAGGAACACAGTTTAGGACATGCTATATCGTGTGAGCCTCCCATGTAATGGCATAATTCTATGACTCTTAGATTTTTTTCTCAAATGAAAGGTCATGTGTGAAGACTTGGAGGTTATTTTACCTGGCTGTTATTATTAAATCCAAAGACAAAGAAAGAGGATCTTATCATTTAATGCAAGCAAATCAGGCGACAAGGGAGGTCAGTAACCCTGGGGTAAATCCTTAGAATTATCCAGAAACAAACAAGAAAAATGGCACGTTGTGAGTAGAGTGGCCCACAGAGCTCAGGGACAAGCTCCATGAAGCCGGTGAGGATGGCTTGCAGGAAGGGAGGCTTTCTGTGATGTTCAAACAGTGGTAAGAAGCAGGGAAATGACTGAATGTGTTGGCTGGCTGTAGAAATGAATGCTTTAGCTTGAGCTGTTGGAAAGGTTTCACAGGGCCCTATGGGAAAGGTCAGATTTCACTCTGCTGAGGACTGGTTATAATTCAATGATGGTGGCTGCAAACCAAAGCCAGATATCTGCCCTAAGAAAAACACCAGAGCGGAGTGTTTTTCCCACATAGAAGACGCTTGAATACACCTGCAGATGACAGAGAAAGACGCCTGGAAAGAGAGAGATTGGTGATGGGAAGGAGGAAAAGAGGCCACTGGCGGAAGAGCTGCTAGGAGCGGTGGTCAGCAGCACAGGCGCAGGCTCCGGTCGTGATCCCTTCTCAGAGGTAGATCAGACTCCCGTTGCTGGTTCCACCCCACGTCATTGCCGCGGACACGTGAGAAGAAAGCATCAGGATTGGAGGAAAGTGACAGATCCTTGTGGTAGTTCAAGAAATTTATAACCTTGAAACAAACAGAAAGAGAGAGAGGAACAGAAATAGAAGGCAACGGAAGCCATGCACAGACCAATGCAGTGAGTATTTCACAAAATAAGCATAAAGCTAATCAAGTTCTACACATCAGAGGTCTGATAGGACAAAAGAGGAGGAGAAGAGAGGGAGATAACTCAGATAGAGCACCTGCCTGCCTTTGGTCATGGGTAAGACTGCTTTGTTGTTTATGGCTTGATAAAGTGGAGAACGGTTATAAATAGACGCAAACACACTGCTCTGTGTGTGGAGGGTGGGAAGGAAGATCGCTCTTCACGGCAGATACCACCGAGTTCTGATCCATCGGGGGAGCTGCTGAGATCTCCTGGGAGCGAGACGAGGGGTGCTTAGTAACAGTTAATGATGAAACTATGGAACCTAAAGCAGGTGTATTTACTTACAGCCTTCACATTCTTTTGGAGTCTAATGAAATCATTAGCAACTTTATTGCACTTATTGAGCTATAAGTTTAATGAGTCTATATCATATTAACTAAATAAAGAAGAGTTTCATGGGATGGGGAATTCTGGAGGAAGTGCTGGAAAATCCCCCTTTCGCACTTACCATGGTAAATACTGGATCACATCAGAACACCCGGTGGATACTCATTGCAGGGTGAAATTGGCAGAGGATCAGGATGGTTATATGGTCTTTCCTTATGAGTTGGAAGGAAGAAAAACAAACTGCAGTTATAGAAACCAGGTCCCACCTTGACAGGCTCAAGGCACTAACAGGTCACACTGGTATAGAGGAGAAACATGAACTCCCAGCTGTGGTGTCCTGGAAGGTTACATCTGAGTGCACAATCTCAGTCTCACTACGCAGAAACAGCGTAAGAACCAAGTGCCGAATATTCTACTAAAGGAAAGGAAGGTTTAAGACTGTGTTTATCAAAAATGTCAGTGTTGTGAAAGGAAAGAAAAACTGTGGAAAGGTTTCTGGTTAAAGGGGGCTGATGAATTATGGTAACTAAAAAGAGTTCCTGACTCTGGATTAGATCCAGTATTGGAAGCAACAGTTATGCTATAAAAGACCTTATTAGGTGAAGTAGCAAAACAGGACTCTGGACAGAAGGCTAGGTTGAAACATGGCATCGGTTTAAATGTGTGAAGTTGATAAAAGCACCAGCGTTATGCAAGTGAGTATCACTGTGTGTTATAAATTGATGATAGCTAAGAAAAAACAGAGATACAGACAGGGAGAAAGAAGGAGAAAGAAGAGTACATGACAAAAAAATAAAAATAAGGAAGTAAACATTAGATGACCAAAGGCTAAAGGGCTTTTGCTTATGAACTTGAACTCACGACCTCATGCATTTCAGGCAAGCATTCTACAATTGAGCAGCTAGACACCAGGTCCCTGTCTCGTTTCTTTGGTAAATTTTGCAAATTTGTAAATATATCCAAGAACATTTAATTTGAAATTTTGAAGATAACTGCAGTAGTAAGAGCAGAATTATAACGTCCCTTGAGGTCTTCAGATACAGTGAGGCTTGGGCTGGGTTGCCAAGCCGACAAGCAAGAAGAAGACTGCAAATTGTGACAGCAGCCTGTGTTACTCAACGTCTGAGACAAAATGGCCCCCTTCCCTGAACTGCCCTTCCATCTGGTGCCATTTACATCAAGAGAATACAGGAAAAAAGATGGTAGCAAAACAAATTTAAGCAAAGGTGTAACATGAAATCATGACACTTACACACTGGTATCTCTACATTAGCAAGTAATAAAGTGGCTTCTCTTTTTCTGTATCTCTGGAGACTGTATTATTATGCCTTGCTGAGCGTGAAACAAAACCAACTTTAAAATTTGAATTAGAAGAGAAAACATTACAACCTGATGAATGCTTCTAACATATTATAACTTAGGTGAAATGTCTCAGAAAATTATTTTTCAGCCAATGAAACAGAATTCAGTTCTAAAAAGTAATGCTTTAGCTAAGTCTCACTGACCACAAATTCATATTAACAATGAACTGTCAATCTTAGCTATCCACATTTTAGAAGATTTTTCTATAGTGTTTTTCCAGAAAATATAGGAAAAATGTTAGTAGCATGAGCAAAGCATGCCAAACCAAAATACACAGTGTGGGTAACTCAAGGATGTTTAAAATACACTACTTCTATGCTTTGTATCTACTGTGAGCACAGATTTTTGGACAGAGCCTCATTTTCTTGTGTTTCACATATATTCATTCTACAATCCTGTTTTAGAAGAAAGTCTAATGAGGACATTTACCCAATAGGTAACAACCCACTTCAGAGGGCCAATGATTACTGTACTTTCAGGGAAAATCCATTAAAAATAGGGGATTTATGGAATTCTCTTAATGATTAATCGTAAGTTGCAGAGATACCTAGTTTTTCTTCCAAATCCTCTTGATGCTTTTAACTGAGCATGTGCACATTAAATATTTCATGTCTATTTTATCTGCAGCGTTATAGCAAGAATCCATTTGGAGAAGATGTTTGTATCACCAGCCATGCATACAGATAGATAATTTAATATTTTCAGGTGTCTCCTCTGTCTGATTCTTGTCTAAAATAGCACTTTGCTGCCTTTCCTCATTGGCATTTTCCACCAAGCATCATATTCCTTAGTTCATTTCTGAAGCGTTAGGATTTTTTTAAGCCATCAAAATACTCATATCAGTAATATTAGAAATATTACTATCCCTAATAGTATTCTGTTCTGGAGACAGGTAAGCTTGATGAGGAGCCGTCTAGAGCATTAGCAAGCACATTTCTGGCTGCATTTGGATGGCTCATGGCAGTATGACCTTGGGATCTGTATCTGGTCCCTTGTCTCTTCTTCTCTGGTGCTCTTCCTCCATGCTCTGCTTTCCAACAACACAGAGTGAGCAGCTTCTCTTTGCCATGCCCTTTCCTCATCAGTATCTGCCTTGCAGTCAGATTACCATGGACTGATTCCTCTGAAACTGTGAACTAAGTAAACCTCTCCTTCCTTAAGCTGTGAGTGTTAAGTATTTTGTCCAGCAGTGGGAAAACTGACCAATAAAATACTGTATTCATTAAATATTTTGAGTAATAAACTTTGGTTCATGTCATTATAGACAATAATTCACACCAGGAGGAAACACTGGGTTGCAAAATTCAACCCCTGAAAAACACAAATATATTATACATTAAATGCTCAGTAAATAGATTTCTCTTTACTAAGCCTTTACTGAAGTACAGCTAAAATCTCCCGTGGAATAAGAATGGAATCCCACATGGGTTAAAGACCATGTGACTAGAAATCATCTCATGCCCAGTGCAATGCTGCCGGTACACCACAGGGAAGATTCATCATCGTGTGAGCAGCTTAGAGGGTAGGAGGGAGGGCTTTGAGTACACACACACCTGCAGTTATGTATGTACTTATGGAGCAACATTCAGGAAAAGAGTAAAGGAGAGAGAAATATCATCCCATCTTGAAATTTGATTTCCAAAGGTTTCAGACATGTTATGTGTAAATAAGAAGAAATAAAATATGTATGTCTCTATACAATGTCAAATTTATGCTCCAAGTTTATAGAACTTTAGAAATGAGGCCACATAGTATAGCAGTGAATACAGCATGTCTCAGCATGACTTTGCTTTAATGAGCAAATATGAGCACTCGTCACCCAGGAAGGGCCCGCCTAAGCTAAGCAAATCACTGCACTCTTGTTATACAACATTCATTTTATACTAAGGTTTCTATTTATATTTTAAAAAACCATGAACACTGTCAATATATGCATTTTCTTTTGGGAGTATACTAATAAACAAGGCCCTAATGGTTCTTGATCCAGTTTAACCATTAGCAAATTCACACATTCATCTGAGAGGTTAAATCAGAGTTAGCTTTCGTGTTTTTGTGGCTTCTGTGAATGAATAAATGAGTAGTCCATCAAGACAATGGGATGTTATTGAATGCTAAAAAAGAAATGAACTCTCAGATTATGTGAAGACATAGAGGAAACTTAAATTCACATTATATGTGAATTTAAGAATTCAGCCTGAAAAAGTGAAATTTCATAAGTTTCCAAATATAGAACATTCTAGAAAAGACAAAACTGTAAAGATAGTAAAAAAGATTGTGGTTTCCAGGATTTGATGGGGAGAGAGGATGACCAGGCAGATCATGGGAGATTTTTAGAGCGGTGAAAACAACTGTTGTGTCTGGGTACATGCCATCATGTATTTGTGCAAACTCACAGGATAAAGCTCAGTGTAAGCCATGAACTTTGGGTGATGATGTGCCCATGAAGCTCTATGAGTTGTAGCAGATGTGCCATGCTGGGGTACAGGGTGTTAATGGGAGGACATGGAGTATGCACATAGGAGGCATAGGGGAAAACTTCCTGTTAACTTTACCATTATCTAAAACAACTCTCAAAGTAGGTCCATTTTTATGAGTACACATGTCAGTACTAATGATCAGTATATGTACATAACACATTTTAATTGTTTTTCCTCCCTCTTCTTCCCCTCCCTCCTCCATCTCTTGGTCCCCTCCCCCACTTCAACCCTCTACTTCTACCATCTATCTTTTATTTTGCTCTTTAGTCTTACCTTGGAAGAGAAACCATGTGTGGCTTGATGTAGTAGTATGAGAAATTAGTTGAAAGGAGGCAAGAATGAATGTGGAAGAACCAATGGAAGACTGAGTCAAAGAAAAGAAGTAAAGACGTGGACAAAGTAGAGGAGATTTTAAAAATAAAAAGCACAGTTTTTGGTGATCACTTTGTTGTAGTTGTAGTTTGCAAGGGTAATAATTTAATACAGGACATATAGTTTGTAGGATTATTTTCTAATAGTCACCCAAAGAGTCAAATACAAAAGGGAGCAAGAAACCTGTCCACACAGTAAAGTCCCAAAGAATCCAGCTGAAGGCTGGATCCCAAAGCAACATCCATGCATGAGCCCAGCTAAAGATCTAGAGCCCATGACAATGCCTTATGCAAGTCTGTTTCACAAATTTTTGCTTGAAGGCCCAAAGATCAGTGGTGGAAACTAGAAAGTTTGTGTTATCAGGTTGAAGGATTTGTGCCAGGAGGCTGAGGGACCTGCACTGGAGCCAGGAAGTGACATTTAAAGCAAGGACCAGAGCTCCCCTGAAAACAATGACGTCCCAAGCTCCTCCAATGCTAAGAACAGCCAAGTTCATATCAAGAAAACCAGTATGAAAAGCTGTTCCAGGAGAACCAACAGCACTTCCTCTTCCTCTCCAGTTCGCCTTTTGATGTTGTGGGCAACAGTCCCCAGGTGGCCTTCCACACTCAGCACCATGCTGATTCAGTTCAGCTGGGTGTTACAAATTCACCACCAGTGGTCAATCCACCACACACTTCTAAAGCCACAGTCATTAATAATGATTCTTTCTCCCCGAGCAAATTGGTAAGTGATACTATATAGTGATGAGCATCTAGCTCAATAACTGTTATCTCCTGCTATTTTTAAAAAATTAGTAGTGGTAGTAATAGTGGTAGCAGTGGTATGCTCTTATTTATTTGGGAACTTAACATCAGAACAACTATCTAAATAATCTAACAATTTGGATTGATTCATAACATGAGTTACTTTTCTGTGTTAGCACTTTTGAACACTTCACACGAGTGTGTTACCACTCTGGTCCAGGCCTGATGGACAAAAAGCTGTCTGTGAGGCAAAGATTGAACCTGCAGTGTGTGGTTTTGTGCCTAGAACAAGAATGAATTAATTGAAATGCTTGGGGAACAGTCATTCAGGATGATAAGGAGTATCCCACGTGGCAGAGTTGTCCATGGGTGGCCTGTGCTGCCTGACAGGAATCTAGGTCTCCGCCAGTGGGGAGTTTGGCAACAGACTCCTCAGTATCAAGATCCTAGCACGATGGTTCCCCACTTGGCAATTTAACAGAATAACTCGAGGCAGCTTTATAAAGACAGAAATTGTTTGTGTCCCACTGAAGCAACTGTAGAGGACATTTAAGCGTGGGGATTTGTCAGTTAGACGAGATGGTCTGGAAGAGCTCAGACTTAATAAAAATCAGTTAAGTACTCCTCCTCTCTGCTGAAGGTTCATTAGGACTGTCAGAATACACATGCATTTTCTTTCATTTCCTGATTTTTTTTTCTCTCAATCCTATTTTTACCTCCTTTTGGCATTCATTTCTCTTCCAGTGTTTCCCACTGGACTTTTGGTTCCTTGACAAGGACAGGACCCTGGCCTTCTGCACCTGCCATTTCTCGGAATTCACTTGAACGTCTTCTGCATACCAGTTGCTCCCTGAATGGCTACTGAATGCCAGTCTGGGCATGCTGCACTGCAGTGTTAACTTTCTTTTTCCATCAGTGCACCAAAAGACTTCTAGAAAGCTAATTAAGCCAATGGATCTTCTGTAATTTTTTTGTTACACCCAGGGAATAATTTAGGAGACAGATTTGCTGGTAAATGTAAAACTTGCATTGCCAGGAGAATCAGGGAAATCTCCTTTTATTATAACTGATAAATAGTTTATAGATTACACAAACAAAACTGTAATAAAACTAACTCATACGGAAATAACCTACTCAATTTGGGAGCAACCTGTGTGCCTTAAAATACAACCTCTTTCAGAGAACTCCAGTGTGGGGAAATATCAGTCACCTGTATTCTAAAAGGTTGTAAAATTTACAGAAAAGAAATTAAGTATTATCCCTAAAATAAGAACATTAAAAACAGATTGATTGAAATGACATTTTTTGAATTTCAAAAACACTATCATCTAAATGGAAATTTTGTAATCTACTCTTCTTAATGCATTAGAGGAATGCGGTAGTGTTGGAAGCATATAGGATCGTAATACCTTGGGTGAAATTCCTTCCACTCTGTCTGAATAACACTGTATGGACTGTTATGCTCATGGGAGACAGAGGACTCTTGCACATATAAACTTATAGCTTTAGCCAATAAATATTCTCTCAGCACTCTTTAGACGTTCGCCAACTCTGAAGTATGATATAAGGCATAGTCTCTTCCCACAGGAAATTCGACATCTGTTCCATGCCACTTTCAGTTTCAATCCCCCTGCCTCCGTCTTTTCCTCTGTCATTTCATTCTTCTCTCTTGCTTCTGTTGTCCCTCTAGGAGAACCAAGTTTATCCACTTGAGTTTGCACTTGCATTTTTAACTGTAACTAAGCCCACGTATTAGTCAGCTTTCTATTGCTGTCACAAATATATGAGACAAACAACTTAATAAAAGAAAGGTTTAGTTCAGCTCACAGTTGCAGAAATGTGATGAGGCAGCTCTATCATAGCAGGGAAAGCATGGTTGAGTACAGTTATTCACCTAATGACTGGGATGTAAATGGGAGAGGATAGAGAAGAGACCTAAGTCCCACAGTCCTCTTCAAGGCCACACTTCCAGTGACCTCACTTCCTGCAACTAGTTACCTCACTTTCTGACACTAGTCACCTCTCAAATACTGTACTCCTCTCCTCCCAACAGTGCAAGGGGCTGGAGACCAAGACTTTAATACATGGGCCTCTGAGAGACACTATTCCAACCACACAATTTCAGTTTATCAATTATTTTTCCATGGATCATATCTTTGCTGTTGTATCAAAGTCACTGCCATACTTAAGATCACCTAGAATTTTTCCTGTACTATCTTCTAGGAGTTTTATGATTTTCAGTTTTACACTTGGTACTTTGATCCATTTTTTGGAGTATTTGTAAAGTGTGTATCTATCTATATATTTTTTGCATGTGTAAATATGGTTGTCATAGCACCATTAATTGAAAATACTACCTTTGGCTTTGTATTTCCTCCTATATAATTTTATCATTATATTCTTATTTATATGTCTACATCTTCAACTTAGACAGGATGCTTAGATATTAGATAGAATTATAAATTGTAATGAATTGTATATGCTAAATGTATTAATGAACAAATAAATTTCACCAAGATGTATATTATCCCAGAATTACTTATAGCCCCAGTGTGACATTTGTATTTTCAAATGACAGAGAAATAAAAAGAAAATCTACGAAAGTTTATTGTTAACTGTAACCCACTCTGTCTCACCTTTTGTAGACTTGCTTTCTTTCATTTATTAAACTCTGATTCCCTCTTGGGTGCTGTGATGTCTACAACTACAGCACAGCGATGTCAAGAAAAGCATATTAGGACAGGAGAGCTTCAGCTTTAGAAAGCACATTTCTAAAATGTTCTTGGTGGACTTATCAACCCTTTTCTGAGCCACTCAACTTGAGCTGGTGTAAAAAAACAGTTTCAATGAGGTAACTTATCAAAATAGTCAGTTCTGGAGGCTGGAAAGCCCAAAATCAAGGTGATAGTTTACACTCTGGTGCTAGATGACATCTATTCATTGGGTCCTCACACAGGGCAAGGGGAGGTCGACTACCTGGGACCTCTGTTAAAAAGGCACTAATCTCATTAGTGAAAGCAGAGCCATTGCACTAAATCTGCATCTGTGCCTTCCCCTTGATCACCCCATAAAAGTCTCAAAACTCCATAGGAGGGGGCCTCTGACTCCTTGGGACAGATCCCAGTAGAGTCCATTGGTGTAATAAACTGCCTTCTAAACCTCCTCAGTGCTGTTTCTTCTCATGTTTGGTCCACTTTCCATAATACTAGAACAGCATGCCCAGTCATGGTACTGCTGTGTGAACAAGAGGGAGCCATGCAAAGCTTGCAGTTCCACATGAAGGACTGCTCTTTCCCCTTTGGCTTCCACTGGACCACTTGTGCATCTTTACTTTCAAAAGTCCACACATTGTGCTCTCTGCCCTTCCCTTCTCACAAAATGAGGAGTAGAGCAAGTGCAGGAACCAGAGGAGAGACACAGAGGTACTCCTGTTCTTCTCGTGTGGTCCAAAGGTCTGGGCAGTCCATCTTTGTGGGTCAAAACTGACCCACAAGAGCTCTCTCCCCACTGAGGCTTTATGCTAATGAGGCACCACCGGAGCAAGGAAATTCAGCAAAGGCAGGCAAAGCAGAGCAAAAGCAAAGAGTTTGTCCATGTTAGATAGGAGTCATAAGTCCACCTGGAGGTCTCAGAGAGCAAGCTGCCATAAATCAACACTACAAATAAAAATAATGCAAGAAAAGGAAGGAGTTCTGTGTAATTCCAAAAGCTATCTGAACCCAAACTCCCTTTAAATATTAGAGAAACTTAAGTTTGCAAATAAATTAGCAGCTGAAAAATATGGAAGTCCAGTCCCACCTGAGAAAGGAAGATGTCTAGTTAATTTTCTCTCATTTCTGGGACAAAATACCTGATACCCAAAATTAAGGAAGGGAATATTTAGCTCACTGTTTATGGAGGGTTCACTCCATAATCAGCTAGCTCCATGGCACAGAGGCATGGCACAGGGGCAACAGTTCAAGGTGGCAGAAAACACCAAAAGCAACAACAGCAAAAGGGAGAGAGTAAGCCTCTTGTCCTCCTTTTTTATTGTAGACAGACTATTAACCCCCACCCTAGGGCGAGTGTATCACTCACACCATTTCCATGCCCTTCTCTTATACAGGATGAGTATGTTTAAAAAATGAGGACGCTGGCCCCCTGATGAGTTACTTAATTATACTTCTAAGCTTCTCAAATTGACATACTGTATCAACCATTACAATCCACCCCTTGTTCCTTGTCCACTTGGCAGCCAGATGCATTTCTTTAAACTGGTCTTCAGATACAAAGACATATTTATTCTTATCATTTCACAATTTGAGCATTATAACACAGGTTTAACATCCTTAAGAACCAGTATTAACAGAAAGGACAGAAATACATGTAGAGACCCATGCATGCATAGCTGTTTACACTCTCACTGTTTGAATATCTACTTTGTACGCTTTAATTTTGTAAGTTGAACAACTATTTCTAAGAAGACAATATGTAATTTATCAACTAGTGATTTCTTACTGTTTTTTTTATGAATTTCTGTATCACTTCTATCCCTTTTTCTGTTTTGCTTTTTTTCTCTTTAAATAAAATTTTAAAAAAAGAACAAGTATTAAGTCTATCAACATTGTATTAATTAGAACCATAAAATTCTGCCCCTGGCCCCTCAAAGACTCATGCACATCCATTTATGAAAAAAGCATTTAGTCCATCTCTAAGAGTTATCACAATCCTAACAGTTTCAGCATTGCTGAAAAGTCCAAGTCCCAGATCTCTTCTGAGATTTAAGGCAAACTCTTAGCTGTAAATCCTGTACACATGAAAAGGTAAACACTTCCAGAATTCAATGCCACAAGATAAACATTTTCATTCCAAAAGTTACAAACAGGGTAATACAAAGAATGAGGACCAAAACAAGTCCAAATCCAGCAAGGAAAACATTAAGCCCTGTAGTTCCATGTGCACCATCAGAGGCAATCTGTGACGAACTGTGAGCACAAAGGGCTTGGATGACTCCATCCCTATAGCACTTCTGGTGGTTGTAGCTCCCACAGCTTCTCTCTTGGGCAAGTTTTGCTCCTTCCTTGGAGGTTTTCTCAGGTAATCCACATTTCTATCTTTTCAAAAATTCTGGTATTTCCACTGCACCCTTGGCCTCACCCTCATAGCTTCACACATTGCCCTCTCATGGGCACACTACCTGCCTTCCCAGGCCTTCTGAAATTGGGGTGGAAGACTTCTTAACCCCACAGCTCTTGCATTCTGCATGCACCTAAAACCAGCATCACATGGATGATGTAAAGTCTGCTGCCACCTGGAGCAATATCTAGGCTTTCCTCTCTCTTGATTGTTGGGATTGAGTGCCTGGATTTCTGGAGACTCTGAATCCAATTCTGAGGAATGAACTTTCCATGCTGTTGCCATTCTGGAACATGATGTGGCAGTCACCATTATGGAACATGGTGCTCTGTGGCTTTCTCCTCAAAGCAAAGCCTTTCGCTTTTGCAGTTTTGAGGCTACAAGGGTAGAGAGTTGCTGCTTCTTGTGATGCCCTCAGGCCACCTTTTATATTCTTTTGCTCTTACTCAGCACCCAAGATGTCCTCAGCTCTAACTTTGCAGTCCATAGCTTTACTAAAGCTTCCTTTTTGGCCAAACTCACAATATTTTAAATCACTCTGCTGGGCTCTGTGCTCTTGATTCACACTAGAAATCTAGCTTAAAAACCTCCAACAATAGTCATGCTACAGTTGCAACATTCAACTGCCCTGAAATTTCTTCTGCTATATTAGTCCACTGCCTTTAATCTCAGTCTCAGGTAAAGTCTCTAAACATGAGCAAAATGCAGACAAACTTTCTGCCAAGCCATAACACATATTGTCTGAAGTCCAGCAGACAGTGGTTCTTCTTTCCAGCAGAAACCTCTCAAATCTGGTGTTTACCAGTTTTCCAGTCTTCTGAGCTCTGACCAGAATCTCCCACACAGAACAGTCTAAGGCATTTCTGCTCTGCTTTTGCAGGCAAAATCTCCAAACCTTTCCAAACTCTCTCCACAAGCCATTCCCAAAGGCTCTTGAACCACCTGGTCAGGTATAATCCTAGCAATAACCCTATTTCTGTGGCATCAAATTCTGTGTTGGTTACTTTTCTCTTGTTGCTAAGACAAAATATCTGATGCCCAAAATTAAGGAAGGGAAAGTTTATTTAGCTTACAGTTTGTGGAGGTTTCAGTACATAATCAACTGGCTCCAAGGCAGGGAGTCATGGCACAGGGACAGCAGTTCAAGGCAGCAGAAGATAGCAAAAGCAACAGGAGCAAAATGGGGAGAGCAAGCCTCTTTTCCTCCCTTATACTGTAAGCAGGTTACCCCACACCCCTGGAGTGAGTGTAGTACTCACATTGTCTCTGTGTACTACTCTTGCCCAGGATAAAGATGTTTACAAAATGAGGAAACTTGTCCCCTGCTGAGCTACTTAATTAAACTTCCTAACTTTTCAAGTTGACACAGTGTATCCACCATAACAGAAGACAACACATAAAGTGACTCTTAAAGATCAGGAAATACATGCTTAAAAATCAAAATTATGAGTACTATATCAAAACAAGCTAAACCAAGATAAATAAAATACAGCAAATACTTCCTTTATATTCAAAAATATTGATTGATTGTTATGTACAGTGCTTTTGCAAGACTGGAAAAAGATACTAAACCTAAAAACTCTGACTTCCAAGAGCTTATAGACTAGTGAAGAAAGAAACTGGAAGCTTCGTCAAAAGATTTTGTTTTTGTAGAAAAGAAAACTTGATATATACAAGCTTTCTTTTGAAAATTACTCCCCTAAATCCCACCATTGACAAATCCACAATCGTTCTATAAGCGTTACTTTGGAGAACTCAAAAATAGCTTTATGTTAACTCCTCTCCAGAAAGTTTCCAATAAAATCAGAAGTAGAGTGCCGGTCAAGCTAAGTCAATTGTTCTGGAGAGTAAAAGGCTAATAGTACAACAGGGTGCATTTTGGATAAAATTCTTCACAGCTGGTGAGACTAAACAGCACATTTTCCAGCCTTCTGGGGTATCTGGTTCATGCAGGAGACAGCAAGAGGCCCTTGTGAGGGAGGAACATGGACAGAGAGAGAGGTGGTTAGTCACAGAGAGGAAGGAAAGCGATCTTCTTTCCCCAGCTGCAGGTGGCTGGCTTCTTTGTGTCCCCTAGCTGCATTTCCTGACTGAGACACTCTATACAGAACTTTACCAGGGTCCCATCTCCTTTGTCTTCATGTTCTCACTGTCACAGCACCCACCCCAAGAATGGTGGACCACGCAGCCCACACATTGGGAAAACACGCCTGGTATTTTCTTACAGGTTAGTTAAAAAGACTGTTTGAATATTTACTATGTACCCTTTAACTCTGTAACTTGAACAACTACATCCAGGATGACAGTACATAATTTATAAATTACTGATTTCTTAGTGGGGCTTTTTCTCATTCTCTTTTTTCTTCCTTTCTTTTAGAATTCTGTATTGTTGCTACGCTTTTTTCTGTTTTTTTTTCTTTTCTTTAAATAAAATTTTAAAAATGTATAATTGCTATTGTAAAAAAAGAGTAAATAGCACTATAAAAGATATAGCTGCATGTATGTTTAGGTGTGTGGGATTGATGACCATATTTCTAGGTTCTTGTTGGATTGTTGAACAGATCTGTTTGCAGTCTCACTGCTTTAGTGTCCACCTTGTGTGCTTTAATTCTGTAACTTGAATAACTATTTCTAAAAGAACAATATGTAATGTATCAACTAGTGATTTCTTACTGTTTATCTTCTTTTCTTGAAATTCTGTAATATTTCTACCTTTTTCCTGTTTTTTTTTCTCTTTAAATAAAAAAATGTATAATTGCTATTGTAAAAAAGAGAAAATAGGAAGTGCTATAAAAGATATAACTGCATGTATATTTATGTGTTCAAGATTGTTACCCATATTTCTTAGTTCTTGATTGATTGTTGAACAGATCTGTTTGCAGTCTCACTGCTTGAGTGTCCATTTTGTGTGCTTTAATTTTGTAACTTGAACAACTATTTCTAAAAGAGCAATATGTAATTTATCAACTAGTGATTTCTTATTGTTTATGTTTTTTTTGAAATTCTGTAATATTTCTCTCCTTTTTCTGTTTTATCCCTTTAAATAAAAAATTTTAAAAAGAGTTGCAGTTCAATACTCAGCTAAAACATGGCAAATCACAGTTTATTTTCCTAATCCCAGTATGATCAGGGGCCATTAATGAGAGTTTTGCTTTCCTAGCACAAAGCTGCTATTTTGTGTTCCAAACTCAGCAAGTTATCTGCTTCCACAGGTGCTGGCTGGCCCGCCGTCTGCTGTTTAAAAGACAGGTCCTCTCGTTCCTGTCAGTCACAGCAAAGATCTCAGGCCAGGCCTTATTTTTGCTTTTATTTATTTAACTCTACATCAGCTTATTTCCTTTTTCCACTATTAAATAAAATAAGTAATGTATTTGAGATGTTGTGACTCATCGCTTTTCTAGCTTAACCTTGGAAAGCAACTGTGTTTATAGAATTGTCCCTCAAAAAAAAAAAGGAATATTTGAGAGAAAATATAAATTACCCCAGGACAGAGCATATATTTTCAACAATATTGAATAAATTGAAAACTACAGCTCCTGAAAGAATTTTGCCTCAATCTTATTAGATTTCTTCATCTTTTATATATAGTGAATACAGTGAGACCTAAAGGAGTTAATACGGTGAACATCAGAAATAAAAATAAAAGGATAAAAAGCTGGTGAGAAAATTTCCTTTGCCCACTCAGTCCATTGCTCCAAAGATCCATGAAGGGAAGACCTTGCTGTTCCTTCCTTCCCAGTATCTGAGTCCTATTCCAATTTTATCACAGGTATAGCTGAAACATAGATGATGAGAACTCATTTAATCTGAGGGATAGAAGCAAAAATATGTGAGAAATTTTAACCAAGGGATCAAACAGATATATAATTGGATGCCAAGAAAAGGAAGATCCAAAGAAAGGAGGAGAAAATATTTGAAGGAGAAAAGTTTAAAACTTCCTAACTTTTGGTGATAAATGCAAAGACAGGGATACCTCATACAAGACAGTAAAACTTCTGACAGTAAAGGCAAAAAATAAAACCTTGAAATCAATCAAAACTAGATAATGATTAACATCTCACTAGAAACAGAGGTCACAG
Organism: Hydrochoerus hydrochaeris; assembly: GCA_004027455.1. Lineage (NCBI taxonomy): Eukaryota > Metazoa > Chordata > Mammalia > Rodentia > Hydrochaeridae > Hydrochoerus > Hydrochoerus hydrochaeris. The sequence goes on along the minus strand of PVLA01010386.1, from coordinate 17,367 downwards.
TAAAACTGAATGATGGGTTTGACATGCTGGACATTCAGCCATCAGCTCTAACCCTGTGGCTAAAAATCATATGCTGCAAAATTAAAAGTGAAATAATATTTTTGTATGAAAAAAAAGCTGAACAAAAGGCTGGGGATTTAGCTCAGCGGCATGAGTGCCTGCCTGGCAAGCACGAGGTCGTGAGTTTGATCCCCGGTACCAAAAATACATTTAAAAAAGAAAAAAACTGAAAAAGTTCAATGCTGTCATACTTGCATTATAAAAAAGTCTGAATGTTTCCGAGGCTGAGGAGAAATGATATCAACTAGGACTTAGATTTTCAGGGAGAAATAATAGTCATAGGAAACACTAAATATAAGAGACTGATTAATGTAAAGATAGCTACAATGGATTTTAGGATTTAAAATATATACAAATGTACAGTGTAAGAGACTGATAAGAAGCAAAGGAGATAGTATATATGTTGTCTCCTTGACATTCTTCTATCTTTTGCAAAGTGAAAAAGTATTAGCTGTAAGTAAAGTGATTAGAGAAAAATAAGTTAAAGAACACACTGCAATCCCTTTAAAATCATAAAAAGATAAGCCAGAAACTAAAAGGAAGTTGTTGAATAGTTATTTTTAAATGATTAATGCAAAATAAGCCAGAAAAGAAGGGATCAAAACATTTAAATAAGCAAAAATAGAAGTGTGTAGCTGATAGTCCATCTGTAATTACAGTTTGGATACAGTACTTCACTATTCTTTGACACTTGCTTCTTTTTAAATGGCCCCATTTCTTTTCTAAATTCCCTGCTGCTTATTTGTTAGAATGTCTTTCCTTGAATTTTCTTTTGATCCATAATTAGAATAACTGCCTGAAAGTCCTCGTTAATACTAACTGTGGCAGTTTAGACTGTTTCTCCTGGTAACTTCTCTTGACTATATTCCTTTTTACTTTGCATATCTAGTAAATTTTTACTGAGTTCTAAATATTATTGAAGAATGCCTGAGTTTTTTTAAAAAATCTTAATTTTCAAAGTATTAATTTTTGGCTGTAGAAGGGAAGTAAATATCTAGCTGACTACACTGCACGTGTAGTCTTTGTTGGGCGGGACTGTGGAAGACTGAGACATTTGTTAAATGCTTTTGTCTCAGTAGAACTTTATCTTCATGTCTACGGCTCTGCCACAGGCAGCATCAGAAACATCTGATGAGAAAATTCACCTTTCCTGCAATTTCTTTACACTACACATCTTGAAGCCTCTGCCATGAATGTGGTTTTATTACCAACTATCTTAAACTTAAGGAAGCTTAGCTTTACAATTTGTTAGAGACATTTCTTTTTTTTCTCTTGGTTGATATTTTAGCGCCAGGATATGGTCTTTATTTCTAGGATGTGATTTTTTTTTCCCATTTCAATTGAAAACTGCAACACTTTTTCAAGTTTCTTTAACTTTGCCGGAAATTCAACTCCAAACTTTATACTGCTATAAAGGTCTGAAACTTGTCATGGTTCTTTTAATTCTCCAGCTATTTTCAGCTATTTTTTTCTCTGTTAGACCTTGGAAATCTCATACTGTTTAAATGAGTGGTCAGCATGAGTTGAAGGGAAGCTCCTTATAGCTACTGAAGCTTCTCCGGTGTAGCTCTTTCCTTTCAGAGATCTCTCCCATCCTGAAACTGATCCCCAGTCTCCACTGAGTCAGTCTGACACCCTCCTCCAATCCTCGGGCCAGTAGGATGGAGGTTTTCTGCTTGAGCTCTGTATTCATTAGAGTTCTCCAGGGGAACAAAATCAATATAACATATATTATAAATTATAAAAGCATACAGAGGTACCAGCCAAAACTTGCAAATTATCAAAGAATTTACAATGGGGAGAAACCCTATGTAATGTAAGCAATTTGAGAAAGCATTCAGTCCACACAGTCACTGTCACATGAAAGAATCCACAATGGGGAGAAATTATATGCATATAAGCAATGCAGAAAAATTTTCCACCATCAGTGATTGTAAAGGCATGAAAGAATTCATACATGGAAGGAAACCTATGCATTCCAACAATGGGGAAAAGCATTCAGTGCACAAAAATGCCATCAAATAAGGAAATAATGTACACAAAGGAGAAATCCTGTGTATGTAGAAAAGTGGGAAAGATTTTCTGTTAACATTTTCATTTTGTAGACATTAAATTACCCACACACTGGGAAGTAACTATGTATAAAAGAAATATTGAGAAAAATTTCCATTGACAGAGATGCTAACCTCCAAAACGATGTCACATTGTTGCCAAAGCCTATGCACGTGATGTGAGAAAGCACTCAGTACACATGGGTATGGTCAAATAAGTCAAAGTCAGTACTATGGAGAGAAATGGTACATTTGTGACTATTTTGAAATACTGCGCTAATTACTCACATGCTTGAGAGCTATAGAAATATTGTAAAACCTGATGTCAATATATATTCATTGATTTTTCAGAGATCACAATCAAAGATGGAGATATCCTGAAGCATATTCATTTTGTATTTCAATAAATCACACATAAATATCTTGGTAAAAAAAAAAGCATACAGAGGGATTTGTTAGATTCTTTGGCAAGTTCTGAGGCAAGAGAATCCACAGTGGTCATCTTCATGCTGGAGACCAGAGGATCCAGTAGCCACTCAGTCCAGAAAGCTGGAAGGTGCAGAACAAGAAGGACCACGGATGCAGACTTACTATGTGGCCACAGGCCCTCAAGCTCCCTGGAGAGCCCCTGGTGTGAGTCTGCGTTGAGAGGCTGAGAGCTGGAGTCGGGGGTTCATGGACAGTACCAGCACAAGATGCGCCCACTCAAGCAGAACTGAGCTTGCGAACTCTGGCTGGGTGCTTTTTTCTTCCCATTTGTGTTCCACATGGATTGTAAGCACACTGAGCAGTGCTCTCACTCAGAGTAGATTTCCCTACTCCCTCAATTCCTGACCCGGTCGCCATTTTTCTCTGGAGACATCCGTAGACACACCTAGGCACAGCCACAAGTGTATTTTACTCATCTACTAGGTGACCTCACTCACTCAAGAGAACGGTGGAGATCAACTGTGTCACATCTGCAGTGTTTCCTGAGCACGAAATCCACGCTAGCTATTAAAATGGTCTGGAGTTGTATGCTTCATAGTTGAGTCCAGAGGACTATGATTCAGCATCCCGAGGTCACTGGGTCTCTCTGAGAAGCCACCAACACCACCACTTTGTGCTGCTGTGGGAAGAGTTGGGGTATGGTTTTTAGAGAGTTGGACTGAAACAGGGAGAGGCAAATAAAGCATTTAGGATCAGAGGGACAGGAGCCATGGGTAAAGTAGTTTGGAGAGAACAGCAAAACTTACAATAACTTCCCCTATGTGGAGGGAAAAGTCAGAGGAATCCTGGGGAAACAGTTGGTTTTGGTGAAGGGTGGAGGCTCCCATCCGCAAAGCTCCACACATCTGAAAGTGCTAACAGTGTTCTGACAGCGGAAGTAGGGGCACAGGGTGACATTCAAACAGCAAACTCCTTCTGAGAAAACAAACAGAAAGAAGCCTCAACTGGAAAAGAAAGTCATCACCAAGGCGAAGGTGTAGCAGGAGGCCGCGAAGGAGAAGGGTGAGGAAGCACCTTCCTGCCTGTGACAAGAGGGGGGAAGTCACCCCGCGAAGTCAGTGAGGTCAGCAGAGGTCAAAGAAACAGAGGCATCTGGTGAGCTCAAGGCATGATTACAAACACTGATTACATAAAAATACAGCAGAAAAGGGGACTCTAGTTTACTGATTATTGCAGGGCAAATTCCTAGAAAAATAGGTACATTTGATTTTTAAATCTCTAGCCATAAACACTTCTCCACCATTTCTCCCAAGTTTCTTGTCTTCCTTCTTCCTCTGTACTTCTCTCCAAGACAGCTCGCTGATGACTGGAAGTTGTAGCGTATTGTAGGGACCTGGATCCCTCAGGACAGCAGGAGTCAGCGGCAGATGATTGAAGGTCTGCTCAGTGAAGCACGCTGCTATGACTTGTACACAGTGAGTGCCCCCAAAGTTCACGCGCTGTGAATTGGTCTCCCAGGGAGATGAGGTTCAGTGCTGGGACTCTGTACGGGGGACTCAGGGGAAGGTGATCAGCTCGTGAACTTCCACCCTCAGGAACGGGTCGGAGTCAGTGGGCTGCTGGCCCCTTTCTCTTTTGCTTCCTCTTGTCACTGTGTGAGGCCATTGTGACACTGTCCACCACGCCTCAGTGATCCAGAGACCCGTGCCACAGCCCAGCAGCTGCTAGCCCATGCTTGTAGACTGTGAACCCAGTAAAGCTCTTTACTTTAAGTTATTCAGCCTCAGAAGTTTTCTTATGGTGACACAAAATGCAATAACATGCTCCCTGAATGGGTTAGAAATATCCTCTAAAGATGGTAAACTCCAAAACGTTAAGAATTGCCAGAAAGAAAAAGCTAGTAAAACCTCCAGACTCTGATGTATGACCACTCTGTGGAAAAAAAAAAACACCTAAATAGTCAAACATTAAGGCCATCCCAAGCACTTTGGTATTTCAATGAGCTTATATAAGGAATGTGTGTTATAAATTTATTTTCTTAATTTTTTTAATGTGGTCTTGCTGAGTTTATCATTATCCCCATGGCAGCTGAATTCACAGATAGGGGCTTACATTATTTTCCTAGGAAAAATCCAAGCATCTGAAATGATTTTCCATTTTGATGACCTTGAATATTTCTCATGTTAGAAAGTTTCATTTAGTGTATATAATGAAATCCAGGGTTAGTGAAATATTATTACAGGTAGGGAGAAAAGTACCATTTTTCCTCACCTATTGCAAGGGTCAAGAATGACACTTCTATAGCCAAGAGAAATTAACAAGAGAGAAGCATAACAAATGTATTTAAACACAGTTTTAAATGACACAGGACCCTTTAGAAACGAAGACCTGAAGACCCAGGGAAAGCCACCTATTTTTTTTGCTAAGTTTGGATGAAAAGTCACATAGTCTTGGGATTGGACCAAAGCGGGGGTGATGTAATGGCCGTAACCTAGCTGGTCTGCGTGCTTTTATCTTTGCCCCTTTCTCTGGGCATGGAATGGGACACCTGTCACATAGAAGTCTTCCTATTGGAGGAAGCAGAGAATTCTGCACATTGTCCCACAAGGAAAAAGTCAGGAGAAGTGCAGAGAGCAATCTTTCAGCTCATTCCCAGGTGCCAGGCTTCGGGATCCTGTCCTGAGGCCTGACCCTACACTACACTCACCGTGCAGAGACGTGAGGCTCAGACAGGTGACCTTGGCATCCCATGACTCAAGTCACGGAACTAGACTTTGGGGGTCTTCAGACTCCTGTCCACAGCACTTTCCACAACCCTCAGAGTAGAGAGATGGTGTTGAAAGCATTCTGGGGAAAGAAAGCCCTCAAAGGCAAACCCTGGAGGATCAAGACTTCTGAGGGGCCAGTGAAGTGACCTAGAGGGACTTACCATGACCAATGGGTACCCTTGCTCTGCCCTATCTTGTTGACATCTTTTATTCATCTCACGGTGGCCTCTTACCACAAATGCTGGCTACCTGCCAGGAGGCAGCCCTGGACTAAGAGCTCCAAGTTCTTCTCCATGCCTCTCCAAAGGCTCACGGAGCACCTTTCATAACTGCTTCCTTCCCTGTGAGCTCCGCCTCATCTCGGTGCAGGTTTAACCCTCTGCAGTGTGTGCTCTTTTTGGTCAGGGCACATCATTTTCACTCTGTAAACAGAGGTTCTGTCATAATAAAACTCAACAAAGTCACATAAATATGTGCGGGAGCTGCCACCCCTCCACAACAGCTGGTGCGCACATCTGCCTTGAATTTCTCTTCTGAAAATCAGAGCACCTCGTGGCTTCTTGACTTCATGCCAGACCTGCAAGTTATTAAGGATGCACGTGACTAAAACCTTCCAGTGGCTCGGCTGACAGGGTCTGAAACATTCTTGGCTTGTATGTGTTTCACTTCCTTCCCTCTTTAAACAATAATTTCTATTGTAATGCCTTTAAATTTTTGACAATTAATTAGCTTAGATACAAATTTCTTGGAGTACTTTCAACAACTGTGCAGTTAAGTTTCAGGAATAAGGTCCAACACAACATGTCTTCCGTGGAGGAGATGACATAGGTCTGGCTTGCTCTTGGTGACACTTGGATGCTCAGCCTTTAACCTGGAGAACCAGCCCCTTTAACTGTCTGCTAGGCTAATGGCATCTGAGATGAAAATCAAGCTCTGATTTCCTCATTTTTGTACATTACATTTGGGCTCTTGGGAAGCTCTGCTGAAACACTAGAGAGAATTGTCTGATGACCGAAATTATTCTGCCAGCTAAAACAACTCCCTCTCTGCCACCTCTGGAATGAGGCAGCAGCATTCAGGAAGATTAAAGGGAGAGGGCAGGAGCAGCCAGGAGTTTGGGGCCGCTGCTACCAAGGCTGTAAGGGCTTCGCATTTGCTTATTTAGCACTCACCTTAGCTGTCACTGGCCTCACACTGGACATGCCATTCGGCTAACGTAATGACTAGCCACCAGCGCAGTCCCGGAGCTGACTCTTGGGAAGGCGCATTTTTCTTTCTCTCTCTACCCTTTTGTATGTGTGTAAGTTCTCCTAATGAGACTTCCAGCTCGTGGAGCAGTTAAGCATCCACACACCCATCACCCTCTCCCGTCTCTAGCAGGTGCCTCTGAAATAGACTATTGCCCACCACCTGGCAGACTGGGGGGCCAATGGTTGTGGAAGGAGTTAATTGGTGCATAATGGTGACAACCTTGCCTTCCTAGGGCGGTCTCTGTGCGGAGTTTGCGCCAATGATTTCTCCACAGCAATGTTACAGGCTGTTCTTTTTTATCCTGAGAGGTGAAAACAAAACAGGAGCTAAAACTGGGGGGTGTGGAGCCATCTGGATCAGATGTGGCACGGATGAGGCAGCCCTTGCATTCCTTGCCATGCAAAGAGAGACACCAAGGGCCCAGAAGGCAGGGCTCTGCCTGGGCGTGGAGGTGATGAGGGCGATTGCACACTGCAATTTCTCTGTCAGACAGCGCTCATCTAAAAACACCAAAAAGCACTCAGTTGGCCCCTTGTCCTGGTTCTGTGTCATTTTGTAGGACAAGTCACAGTGAAGTTTCTCAAGCATCTTCTGCTCAGAGCTCTAGAAGAATCCCCAGAGAAGTGTCTGTGCCAGATTTTCTGCTTTGAAATCCAGGAACTGGTCAATAGCACAGTGTTTCACTCCTCTGCCCCAAAGCCAGTGACGTGATGAGGTAAACAGACTTGGAAAGGATAAGACCCAGATGGACTGTTTTTCGTTGCATGTCCTTAAACAAGTCCTTGCTCCAGCATAGCTTCAGTTTCTCCTATCTGTGAAACGGGTGCAGTACTACAAATGCTTGCCTTCCCTGGCCCACAGGATGAATAAAAGAGCATGCGGGAGCACCCTACATTTTTGGCCACCTCATAGGTAAGTTGTTCCCTATTATTTTAAATAAATATGTTTTTTTGGATTATAAAATTATGCTTCCTTATTCTAAAACTTTTCAGAAAGTACAGGAAAACAAAACAGAGAAAAATATTTCTATTTTCATAGGAATAACCACTGCTAACATTTTGATACTTTACTTCCAGACATGTTTTGTGTACACGCACCCTGGTTAGAAAACGGCATTACACTATACAAAATATTTGTAGAATACAGTTTTTATTTAATGCCATGTGAAAAAAGTAAGCTATTATTATTTTACTATGAAAAAGAAAGCAGCCTAGATGCAAATTGAAGATAACACAAATTTAGGCAGCATGAGGCATTTCTCTACTGTGTCAAGTGAATTATTCATAAGCATTTGTCAGAAATATCCAAGGTTACTGAGCTATTCTAGAACAGAGGGTACAAATTCTGAGCAGAGATTGCTACATGTTCAATAAAACCTAAGTTCTTTCCCTCCCCAGCACATGGCAAAGCTATATTTGCTGGAGTCCCTTGCATTTAGATGTGGTCACATGACTGAGAAAGTATACATGCCAGCTCCAGAGCCAGTGGTGAATCAGAGGCCACGCCTGCGCTGTGGAACCCCTGCCTCTGCCAGCCTGAGGGAAGGCGTGTATGAACCCCACGCCAGCAATAACCCCGTGGTAGACCTCCTGCAAGCACACTGGTCTTAATAGGCATGAGAAATACGCTCCTACTCTTGGGCTACTGAATCTCAGTTTATATTACAATAGCAAGCTCTGCTTGGCCTCATTACTGAACCGTATAACCTAGTTCCAACTAACAAGTATAATCGTTCTTCAGTATCTGTGGGGGTCATTTCTACCCTCGGACACCAAGAGCCCCACATGCTCAGGCTCCTTCAGTAAAATGGCATAGGATTTCACACAGCCCATATGTAGCTTCTTGTGTACTTTAAATCATCTCATATACTTGAAATCATCTTGTATATAGTATGTGATACAGTGCAAATGCTACGTAAATATTTCTTATGCTGTGTTGTGTAAGGAATAATAACAAGAGTGAAAGTCCATGCATGTTTCCTACATATGCAATTGTTTTCAAATATTTTTGATACAATATTGATTGAGTCCACAAATACAGAGATAGAAGGCTAAGGGCTTAATTTTTTGTTGCTGTTGTTTTTGGTACTGGGAATCAAACTCAGGCCCATGTGCTTGCCAGGCAGATGCTGTGCCACTGAGCTGTCTCCCTCGCCCCTTAAGTGCATAGATTGAATCCTGGAGCAGATTTAGAATTTTCCTGACATGTAGACAGAGTTGACCATCTTCAAGAGTTTCAATTTCAAAAGTGAAGAGAAAGGATCTCCCCTTCTTACTTACCTGATCCAAACTAATTCTTTCCCACACTCTTACTTAAAGACCCTGACCTGCTAATCCTAGAGAAAAGTCTTCTTCCTTTATATAAAATTAAAACTGAATTTGTAAATATCTCTAAATGAGACAATGCATTTCTTTCACCTTGAAGTGTGAACAATAGATACAATTTCTACCACTAAAATGCAGGGAGAGTTGAAAGAAGGCAGAGAAACAAGAATCTCAAACAAAAAGGAAAGCATAGTACAGAGAAAGAAAGGAAATGTACCAAAACAGATGGTTCCATGCTTGAACATTTCAAAGCCTGTCTGAGAACAATCAGATGAAGGGTGCCAATGGCAGGCACAGTGCCGTGTTTAGGGGCCAGGAATAAAGAAGAGTGTTAATGTCGGGGATTGTGCAGCATCTGCGGTTTTAACTACTTGCAGTTTAAGGAGTCAGTTTGCCCTGTATTCCACGGCTGATCTAGAAGACGCGTGACTCTGGTTCAGAGACAAAGATTGCTCTCTGGGCAAAGCGAACAGCATAAGCTTCTTTTCTCTTTGCATCCTTTTGCACCCCAGCATGGAGCAGGGTGATGTGGAAGAACAGGCAGTCTTCATGCACAGCACAGAGACCATGGAGATAAGGAACCCCAATATTTTACAGTGGGCTACACCACACCCGATAGACATTTTTCCTGGAGAGAAACATCATCTTGATTACACTGGACGGTAAGCAAACCCGCCATCTGTGCCCGAGAGGATAATTATTCCATTTTCCAAGGCTGTTTGTCTCACACTAAACCTTGGAAAGACAGCTTTCAGCAAAGAGCCTGTTCTCAAAAGACACAGAGAAACACCAGAGCTCCCCAGCCTTGTCTCAAACCGTTACCTCCAACGTGTAGATCCTGACCACTCAAAGCCGAAACACAGAATGTTGATGGCTTTAAATGAAGGTGTTTACATAGCTGCCAAGGGATAAACAGAAGTGGGCCAAGGAGAAGGCATATGGTTAAAAACAAAGTTTGGGTGAGACAGTCTTGAAACTGAGTCATTTTTCCACTGTTTACTACCTATGTGGCTTTGGGAAATTTGCTGGATTCCTTTTGGAATTCACATTTCTCATCCGAGTAACAGAAATGACACATTTCAAATGCTGCAAGAGTCACAAATGGCACCATGTAAGCAAAGCAGCCCAGCATATAGCATAGAGTGAAGTCTCAGTGGCAGACTATTAGTTCATTTCTGAATGAGCCACATAAAAATATTTCTCGAGTTCCATCCATCTGGTCGACATTGCTTTAAAGATGGTATCAAAGCTAGTGAAATTACAAGATTCATTATTCTCAAAGGATCGATCACACTTTAAAAGGGGAGGGGTGGCAGTAAATAATAGGCTTAACTGCATGGACATCGGACCATAGGTCCGATGGAGGTAAAAGCTTTCTTTATCTTCTTCATAGCATCCAGCACACAGCAGGCTTTTCATACAATCCAGTGAAAGACTATTGAGTGCAGTCATTGGAGGACAATTACTAAAAGCTGGCAGGCGAGGCTTGACCTCTGCCACTGTGGTTGGGTGGCAGCGGGCAGGCTGGACATGCAGTTGTGTGGCAGGAGTGGCGCTGCCAGTTGGGGCTTTGCTGCTGCTTTCCTGACTCTTACTGCTTAAAGGAGTTTGCTAAGCTAAAAACCCAGAGCCAGACCACTGACCTTGGCCTCTGAGCCCTTGGGTTTCTGACTGGCATAGCTGGTCAGATCCAAAGTAGAACTTCCAGTGTCTTCCAAGAGTAGCTTCAAGCCACCATTCAGGTATTCCACAGTCCATTTGGACCTATTGATCTGTAGCAACCAGAGATCTGGCAAAATAAAGATGAGCAAATTTCAGATTGCAGAACTCACCGAGAAACACTGTGAAGCATTCTGGGTTCAAAGTATGTATTACCTGCAGCCACCAAAATGTGAGAAAAAATAGGCAGCCATGAACCCTGTCATGAAGAGAGAAGGAAGCTCAATCATACCATTTTCATCTTCCAGAACTTTCCTGCAGTTTTCACAGGGACTGGAGACTGAAGGGTCTGGAACTGGGCCAGTGAATGATGTCAAAAGGAAACTAAAAGGCTTAGTGAACCTGGTATGGCAGGGGAGGCTCCTGGAATGGTGAATGGACTGCATGATGCCCACAGGAGATAAAAGGTGATCTGCCTGCAAAACTGTCTCAGACGAGCAATCTGCAGATGCCAGCTATGATGGCACACACCTGTAATCCCAGCTGTCCGGAGGCTGAGGCAGGAGGACTGCTGCGAGTGCAAGAGCAGTCCGAACTATAGTGAGACTCATCTCGAAGAAACTAAAAGAGAAGAGAAGAAACTGCAGAGGGTAGGCCCACAGTGGCACCCAACTGAAGTTGTATCATTTACAAGTTCGGGACTGCAGATACTTCATCTGGAAAAATAAGAAGCAATGCAAAACAAGTCTGGAGGAGCTTTACCCCATTATGTCATCAGTTGGAAGACCAGATTTTTAAGGTTTCTGCCAATTTGTTAACCAGTGTGCAGTCATATTGGTTTCATTTGGTTCCGTATTAGAATTAGACAAATCATGAGTTGTATGTGGAAGACTAATCACAAGCCACCAGTCAGCTAAGGAGTTGGCTAAGCAGATGCAGATGGTCAGCATTTATGGCCAAACAGCTACACGTAACATACACCAACATTTTTCTCAAACAGCACATGGGCAGTAGTACAGTCTTACTTTGTCCTATTGCCAGTAAAGTTTCTGCTTTCATGATGGCCTCTTAAAATGTCAGAAATGATTTCAGCTCTGCGTGTAGTAGAGCGGTCCAGTGTGCTGCAGTTCTAGCGCCAGCCCTTCAACACCTCCTTTACTGCTGCAGACAACTAGGTGACACACAGCTCTATTCTGGTCCTGAAAGAACCCATGAAAAGAACACCTGGTCCTGAAAGATCACCAAGAGAGCTCGTGTGCTGCTATTCACTCACACCTGTGCCTGACGAGGGGCCACATGATGTAGAACTATTGGTGGAATAATTTTCAGGATTGTTAAAATGGTTCTTAACTCATGCTTGGTTTGCTCGACTCATAATCCTGAAAAGATGACAGAAACTTCTGGTGGTAGATCTCCACCATCCGATGGACCCTTTGGACAATTTCAGACTTCATCAGTTTCCACCCTTGGTAAATCTCCAATATGTGCTGGTTGTAGTTTGTGTATTTTTTGGTTGAATGGCCCTTTTGCCATTTAGAAAGGCTGATGATAGATAAGAATAGTAGGAAAAGTGTTTTGTTTATGGGTCAATGCTGCAGAATCCCAAGGACAGTATCTTTGGCTGGTTTTGGATAGCTTTAGCCAAGTCTGTGGTCTAGGAGAAAACCACAGTGATTGCTGGGTCTGTGAACGGGAGGCTACTCTCCAACAAACAGAGGCGAGCGTTAGTGTACATCAAACACAATGGAGAATCATGCAGGTCTTGTCCAATTTAGGGTTCTGTTCACGTCACACTAAATGAAATTAAATGCTGTTCTCATCTTTCCCTAATTGAACACTAGAGAGAGCTTAATTAAAAAATAGCTGATACTGTCATTTCCAAGACACGAAGGAATTACTCAGGGAGGTTAACATATGATGTGTTACCGGAATGGCTAGCATCTGGTTTGCTAGTATCCTACCTCATGGATGTTAAGCTTGGCTATTCAAAGGTTTCCTAATCTTTACATTTCTATTAGTGGATAACAGATGACAATGACTATGTCACCAGACTAACCACAAAACTGAATAAATTGAATCTGTCTTTAGATCAGGCCACTTGGCAGCTATGAGCCATATAGTTTTGTGACATGTGGCCAGCTCTGGGAAATGTACGCCACTGTGCAAGAGTTCCCACACTCTTTTCAGCACTCCGCTCACATCCAGTGTGTTCTTCCATGCCTATTTCCAAGTCAGCCTTGGATCTCCAGCTAGGCAACCACCAGATCTATTTTTGTTTCTAAAGTTAGTATTTCAGGGTATTTTATATGAATAGATTCATGCAATGTACTACTGTTGGCTTCTTTCACTTAGCTTTGCTGGTTTGTTTCTCCATGTCGTAGCATCAGTGATTCCTGTCTTTAACTTACTGTGTACAGTGTTCCCCTGTATGTAAGCATCACACAGCAATTCCTCTGGTCCTGTGGGCTTTTATTTGTGAATAATTCAATTCACAAACAGAAGCGCTTGGCAAAGTTCTGTTTTTGCTTGTGAACTCTACATCAGTTCATGACAGGATAGCAGTCATCTCTCCCATACAGACACCAACACGGCCATCTTTTTCAGAATCATGGAACCAGTGACTGGGTTGTTTCCCCTTAGGTAAAAATCTACCAGTTTTACCCTAACAATTCATACATTTTTGCCTCTAGCCCACTAGCTATCTTACCCCTGATAGCAGAGCTCCTCCTGAATTTGTGATCAGTGCCATTTTGGAAACCTCCCATTCTACCTGCTGGTACTGCCCTGGGTGAGAAAGTCACCCACCTTTTCAAGAATAAATGCTCCAGCTTACTGCTGTTCTTTGTGTCAATTTCCAGTGCCCTGAAATGATTATTTTCTGACAGTTTTGTCCAATTTTTACAAAGGAGGGACAGGCATCTTCATACTAATCTAATCAGAAGTCCTTGCTGGGAAGGATCTTGAAGGTTAGGACATCATGCTTGATTGGCTGTGAAGTAGAAAATTATCCTGAAGGTCAGAAGGATATAACCTTTGTGACATTGCAGAGACGGTAGCATGCAGCAGAGTAGCAGGCAATTAGGGGAAGAGATTTTGGTCTGGCAATTCTTGCATTAATCAAACAGGAAGGTTTGAAAATCTGAACACAATTAAATGTGATACATGTCAGTTCTGCAGGGTTTTATTTAAATATCCATTTCTACTCTTTGTAGCAAGTTTGATACTCTTAATATATCCAGTTTGATGTTATGAGATGCACTATTATCTTCTTAGCACTCCATGCAGGTCCATACAGGACAAAATTTTAAGTCCACACAGCTTGGAGCTCCTTTCTGTACATTGTGACATTGGTGATTGTTAAGTGTTGTGAAGGCACTGTGCTTTCTTTGGCCTCAGGCACCTGTAGTGTTCTCTGCTATGGTTGCTGTCTTTCCCTCACCATTTTTTACCTGGGAAAATGCTGCCCCATTCTCCAGTCACAGTTTCAAGGAGGTCTTCCATGACATCTTGGAAGTCTTCCTCTGCAATTCCCAGGTCATATGCTAATTCTGAGTCTGCACATCTGTCTCTTCCTCTAGAGTTGAACTATTGTCTAGGAATGTGGTGACTCTTCAGAAATGTGTTAGAGGTAGTTTTCTGTTGCTGTAACAAATACCAGGGATGGTTTAATTTATAAAGAAGGAAGGTTTATTGGGCTCACAGTTTAGGTTACAGTCCACAGTTGTCTGGACCTCTTGCTTTTGGGCCTCTGACAATGCAGCACATCACTGGTAACATGCAGAGCAGCGAAGCCACTCACAGCAAGGCTTCGAAGCAAAGGAGGAGAGACTGGGGTCCCTTAATCTCTGTTGAGTGAATGGCCCAGTCGCCCAGAATCCACTGCCAGGTTCTACTTCTGAAAATATTTATCACTTCCCACTAGCACCAGGTGGAACTAAACCTGCATTCCAGGCATTCAAACTATGCCAACGCATATACTGCGTACAAATTTTTTAGAATGGGAAGTTGTATAAAGTGCTTGTTAGGACCATATTCCTAGAGTCTTTGATGACTACTCAACCTCTGTAAACTTCAGTCCACATTTGAAAAATGGAGATAATCGTTATACTTTGAAAATTAAGTGGGATGATGTATTTTAAACCTTTTGGCACAGAGCATCAGGAAAATAAATGCTCAGTGAAAGCTAACTGTTCATCAGAAACCAGTGGAAGTCGCAGTGAGGGGTAATAGGAAGGAGGTGCTCAGAGCCAGCGTGGGGTGCATTGGTCTGGCTCTCTGGACCCACTGTGTCAAAGCCAAGTTTTGTGTTCTCCCCAGGGTTGCTCCAACCTATGCTTGAGCAGGGCAAGGCTGACACTGTGACACAGGGGATGTTTCCTGAGGACCATGGTTTGGCCAGGAAGAAGGTGTCTGGAGTTGCCATGGTCAGATTTTCCTTTCACTTTCCTTCTGCCATTCCTTACCCCATCTGCTTTCACAGTGCCAGGCTAAGCCCCTCTCTGACCATTTCTGTTCTTTCTGCACCTCTTCCCTGGCATTCCTCCGGAACATGCACCTCTGTCTCATTCTAGTTTCTGCTTGTCAGAGAATCCAAGCTAACCCAGGTGGTGCCCTGGTGGGTTGAGAAGACGGGGACTGGAGAGAAGACGAAGGCTGCCTTAGTCTCTGTTCAGAGGGCACAGCAGATGCTTCCTGAGTATGCTGTGGCACACACAGCCCCTGGAGTGCTCAGTAGATCAGTTGCTGCAGAACTTTGTTAGTGACCTGCAAAAGCCCCAATGGTTAGGATGCCCTTCAAGAGTAATGGCTCAGGTGGTTGGAAGATATGGTGAGTAATCACTCCAAGGAGAACAGAATTACCTGGTTATTGTTAAGTTGTGTTGGGACCCTGTGAGAAACATAATGAGAAATGAAGGATCATGAATAATTAAAGAAAGAGCCAGAAGGCCTTTATGGTCTTTTTCAAAGTGGCCCTCACATCCTGTGGTGTGAGGCCTGGCTCAGCAGGGGTCAGACTTACCTGAGGGTCACAAACACGGAGCTCAGAGAAGTTTCCAAGCTCATCCAAGGCCTTTGGTTGTGCTGAGCTCAGAGCCAGGCTGAGAAAAGGTGGCACCCAGCAACATGGGACAGGACATTTCAGCAGATGCGCCTGTGGAAGGGAGGCAGAGGCAGCTCATCCTTCTCTCCAGAGGTCAAAAGCTTCCTCTCCATGGAAGATACGGCAGCACCCCTCAGTGCATTGGATCTCCCTCCTGAGCCAGGCTGATAGCCAGAGCTGAAACTCAACATCACTAATTATGAACATACTTGGCCTGAAAAAGCAGAATGAGATTATAATGAAGGAACTGTATGAATGAAGTTACCGATTGCAAGATGGCCAACTAGTGGCGGCACAAGAGACCCTCTCTGAAGAAAAAAAACTAAAAACAACTCAGATGCTGGAATCTGGCAACATGGAGAAAGCCAGACAAAAGGAGAGAAATTCTCATGACCCAGGAAGAAACTGAAGAAAAAGAAAGAAGAAAAAGAAGCATGGACAGAGGGCTGGAGCTGGGCAAGCCTGGATCGCTGTACTGGCACGTCTTAGAGTTAGGTGTCTCATGATAGAGCTAAGATCGCGGCCCTGCTGGAGCGGGGATTGGTGAGTTCCAGACCCTCCGCTGGGGGAGATGCTGCGACAGGGAGTGGAAACAGCCAGTCGAGCTGCACAAACTTTGGTGAGTGATGGGAACTGGATTCCCCAAACCAGGAAGACTGGCTGGGTGACATTTTGGAGTTGGGCAGAGCCGGCTTGAATCGGGGCCCTAGGCAGCATCTGCTGATGACTCCTAGTCTAAAGCAGATTGGTGGGATCTGCTCAGGCAGGGTCACTCCCCTGGTTGAAACCCAATAGCCAGGGATGAGGCTTTTCTGGGCCAGTGGCATCCCCAGGGAACACACAAACTTGTTGAAGCATAAACTGGTTGACTGGCATAGCGGGAGGAGCCAGCTCTCAGCGTGCAACTCACAGATCCGCAGTGGACTGGGGGGGCAGTACTTCCCTAGCAAGTGCGCTGCAGAAAAACTGTAAGCAATAGGAAAGACCCAGAGACCTCCACCACCCACCTGTCTGAAGGGGGCCGAAAACATAACAAGACAGAGAAAGAGCCAAAGGTCCCCAACTGCGGAACCAGGGAAAGTGAGTCCAACAGAGGTAAATGCAGAGGAGGTTGAGAGCAGCAAATCTGTAATGTCAGAGACAGCCTCATCTGAAATAAAGAAATACATCCGTGACCTCATTGTCGAATTTAAATCTGAAATTCTAACTCAGGTGAAGCAAGATATAAGAAGATTAATAAAGGAAGTCCTGGGCAATCCTCAAGTAGACACAAATGAAAGAATAGAGGAACCCAGAGAAAGGAGAGAAGCCTTTGATGAAGAATATAAACAAAACCTAGAATATATGAAACAGATCCAAAGAGAATATCAGGAAATTAAAACCTCCATTGAAACCTGGAAGAGCTTTTTAACAGAAACTAAAGACAAACTTTCAAAACTTGAAGATAGATTTGCAAAGTAAGATCATGAAAGGAAGGATCTCTTAAAAATAACAAGGAAGCAAAGCTACAAAGGCTAGAAGATGTCAAGAGGATTTATAACCTAAGAATAAAATATGTGAATGAAGATGCAGCAACAAATACAAATGAAATAAAAAGTCTATTCACAGAAATAATTAAGGAAAACTTCCCAAACATAGGTAACGGAAGTGAAGTTCAGATAAATGAGGCATATAGAACTCCAGCCAGCTACAACCAAAACAGATCTACACCCAGACATATAATA